>CM066328.1:432327757-432405257 GCA_033807585.1 Hydrophis major
TCCTCTTGGCTTCTAGGGGCTCCCTAAGAAAGGATTTTACCAAATGACCCTCAGAGCATTTAGAGCAGGGGTCCCCAACCACCGGTCCCCAGACCGGTCTCAGTCCATGGAACAATTTCTACTGGGCCGCTGGTTTGCTGGACGGTGCCATTTTGTTTTGATGAAAAAGTGCTGTAAGGAATAACAAGGTTACCTAACGTAGTTTAGGTAAAATAATATATATAAACTATGATAGTGAGTTTAAGTGTGTGTCACTTTAAACTGCAAAGCATGTAATTTTGGGTGCGGTTGTGAAACCGCCATAAGAGGGAGCAAGAGAACCTGTTGGCTTACTGGATTGCTTGCTGACTATGATGGATTAATGGTTTGTTAACTGCGTGTTCCCTGCTGCTGAAGGAAGAAAGGAGGTTTGATTTCTTCATATCTCTACTGCGAGAAGATATATTACTGGACTGATATTTCTAAGTTTACTGACCTCTTTTTCGACACTGGACTTTGCAACTGAATAATCCTGGGACGGATTGAACTAGTGAATGATATATGGACTGTTTTGACTATGCTAAAAACTCTTACTGGAATAAACTATTTAACTAGCACAGTGTATCTGTTTTACTGACTGTAAGCTACAAAAACGTTTATCTCACATATTTGCCTGCCTGCCTGCCATGCGGATTCTGCTAGGGTGTATCGCTAACAAGTGCTTCCAGTGAGCTTTTCTGGGTAGAAAGCAGCGGTTGGGTGCTGAAAGAATCCTCGCGCCTTAGTTTCATCGAGGGGGGTGGTGGCTTCAAACAAAACTAAGGCGCGAGGATTCTTTCAGCACCCAAGGCAAGGCAAGCCGAGCGACCGTCCCGAAGCCGTCCCGAAGCCCATCGACACAGGTACAAAGGGGGAGTTGAAGGTGGCGGGGAGAAGTGGGGGACGGCTGGCTGGCCGGTCGCTCGGCTCGCCTTGCCATGCGTGCTGATGCCGGTACCAGGCCGCGGATGATTTTGTGATGCCAGTACCGGGCCAAGGCACAAAAAAGGTTGGGGGCCACTGATTTAGAGTATTTACTGTATTATTCTTGTTGTTATTAACACACTTCTGATGCTAAGGAGTTCTACGCCCCTTCCCCACCTGAAAAAAAAGAAATCTCTTCCAAAGGCAAAACACAAGCAGAGGAGTTTCACTTTCAGAGCACCAAGCAGCTTCAGGACAGAACAGTTGAGCTAAGCCACGCCCAGGCTCCTCGCTGCCTCCTCTTAGCTCCCCGTCTCCAGAACAGTTGCCTTTGCAGCGAAATCGTTTTGAGTTTGGGAGTTCTGCGCACTGCAGCCCAGTTCCCTGTCAGTGGGTTGGGGGGGCTCCAGGTTTGGGGGCCTGGGGAGTGTTCACCCCTCTTCTTCTTTCCCCTGCCAAAGGGGATGTGGGGCAGATAGACTGCCTCTGGACAGGGAGGTTCTACTGGCGGCCAGGTGGCTGGCAAGGGCATGCCAGGGGCCACAGCTGTCTGGTGTTTGGAGGGACTTGGATTAGGGGTCTGCAAAACCTTCTCGGACCCTGCACCCAGCCCAGGGAAGCTGAGAGTCCCCAGGGTGGCTCTGGGCTTGGGGCCCTACTCTCTGGATTCCCTTGTGGCCCAAGGACCGGCATGGGGAGGAGGGGTCTGGGGGGAGGGGAGTACCCTAGGCAGAGAGAAGCATCCCATGTCCGTTCCCCCCACCCCAGAATGGCCTCTCTGGCGTGTGCTGAAGCTACTAGGTAGAACCTCCCCATCTGGAGGCAGTCTAGAACCAGAAGGGACCTTTGAGGTCTTCTAGTCCAACCCCCTCCCCCGCCTTTACCGAAAACGAAAAAAGACGTGTCCCCCCCCCAATTCTTAGCTGTGCCCCCCCCAAACTCCCCCCTCCCGCCAACCATCGCCCTTGCCAGCCCCCCTCCCTCCACTCCGGCCCTCAGTCGAACCTTTCCCTCCCCCCCCCCCAGGCAGTCTATCTGCCCCGGGAGGAGGGGAACTCAAAGAGGGGCTTACACGATTTCCCCCCCTGCTCCCCCCGGGCCGGCCACTCGGTGGGTCAGCCTGTCCAAGGCCGGCCGGCTGGTCCATCCCGCCGCCCCCTCCTCCTCCTCCTCCTCCTCCCGCCCCACCGCCGCAGGAGGAGGCTATATTAGGAAAGCCAAGCGCTGCACCAGCGCCGCGCCTTCTATAGCCGCCCGCCGCAGAGCCGGGGCGGAGTTGCCGCACCCCGTTGCCCTTCGCGGGGTTCCCCGGAGAGCTCGCCCCCCCCGCCCCCCCACCCCCGCTCGGGTGGTCGTCGCCCACCCACCTCCTCTGGAAAGAGGGGGAATTGCCCCCCCCACTCCGCGTCGCTGCGCCCTTCTTCCCACGAGCAGGTGAGACGGTGGGGGCGCCGGGCGGACCCCTGGGGACGACCCCCGTTTTTCCTCCCTCCCTCTCTTCCTTCCCCGCCCCCCCCTCCAAAAAAAGGTCCGGCGCCGATTCTTGGAGCTTCTTTGGGGTCTTTAGAAAGGGGGGGGGGAGAGAAAGAAACTCCGCCGGAAGTTTTTTTTTTTTTTTTTTCTTTTTCTGGACCGTGGGAATTGGGGGGGTGAGGTTTCGGAACAACCCCCACCCACCCCCACACACCCGCGCGGAAGCCGCCCCTCCATGCAAAGTTGGAGAGGGGGGACCCCCCCAATTTTTTCCTCTCGGGGGGGGGGCTTTAGCTAGATTGAAGGTGTTTGTGGGGGGAAGGAAGGAAAGGAGGGAGGGGAAAAAAGTCTGTCGGACTTTCTTTGGACCGTGGGAAATGGGGGAAGGAGGAGGTCTTGGGGGGACCCCATGGAAGCAAAGTAGGAGGGGGACCCCCAATTCTTTCCCCTTTGGGGGGCTTTGGCTGGATTGAAGGTGTTGGGCGGGGGGAAGGAAAGGAGAGAGGGGGAAAACTCTGCTGGACTTTTTCTGGACCGTGGGAAATGGGGGTGAAGAGGTCTTGGGGGGACCCCCTGCAGAAACCCCCCCTCCCTGGAAAGTCAGAGGGGGGACCCCCCCAATTCTTTCCTCTCTGGGGGGGCTTTAGCTAGATTAACGGTGTTTGGGGGGGGAGGAAGGAAAGGAGAGAAGGGAAAAAAAATCTGTCGGACTTTTTCTGGACCGTGGGAATTGGGGGGAGGAGGAGGTCTTGGGGACCCCCCATAGAAGCAAAGTTGGAGGGGGATCCCCAATTCTTTCCCCTTTGGGGGGCTTTGGCTAGATTGAAGGTATTGGGGACCCCCTGCCATGCATAATCAGTCAAACCCCCAATTCTTCCAGCCACTCTGCCTTTTAAAAGCGTGACTGGGGGAGTTGAGGGGGTGGTTGGTGAGAAAACTCTTTCGGCCTTCTGACCTGTGAGAATTGGGGTGACCCCTGGCAGCCTCCCCTGTGCAGCCCCTCCCCCCCAACCTCAAAAGGGTTAAAGGTGTGAACTAAACCAAAGGTAGCGCCCCCCCTTCCCTTCTCTGCCCTTCCCCCGCTACCTGAAGGCTCATCTTTGAAACAAACTAGCATTAAAGGGACTTTTAGCAATCCTGGTTTGCTTTCCTTGAACTGGCATGAAAGGAACCTTGGCGGCTGAATGGAAAAGCTCCGTGTCCCAGTGCAGTCTATCAGGGAACTCCCCCAAAAGTAGTTATCATCCCTTTTAAAGCAGCAAGCCCCCCCCCCCCAAGCCCATCCCTTCCCAACCAGTTTTGTTCGAAGTCGCCTCCTCCTCCTCTCCAAATGGCTTCAGGTCTTGCTTTGATCTTAAGATTTTTGTCCCTTTTTTGCAGTGGGTATGATTCACACTCAGGGCTGGCCTCACTAAGTTTCTCCAGAAAAGCTACAGAGCAATTTTGGGGTGTTTTTTTTAAAAAAAAAAATCCATTAAATCAACAGCTCTGGGCTCAGAATAACAAAGTTGAAGGGGATCTTAAGAGGTCTTCTAGTCTGACCCCTGTTCAAGGGCAGGTTTGGGTAAGCAAAGGCTGTGACTTATGGATAAGAGCCTGGAGCATTTCCGTCCTCCTTTTAAAAATGGGGTATTGTGCCATGGGTATCCCAGGGCACTATAAATCCCAGATCCTAATCCTGGGAAGGTCAGACTAGATGACCCTCCCCCAAGGTCACTTCTGACTCCTATTTTTCTCAGATTGCAGGTGGTCCTCAATTTACGACCACAACTGAGCCCAGAATTGATTTTGCTATTTGAGAAATTTGTGAAGCAAATTTGTTGCCTCACCCCCCGTTTTACGACTTTTCTTGCCACTGTTGTTGAGCGAATCACGGCGATTCTTAACTGGGCGCTAAGTGAACCTGGCTTTTCCATTGACTTTGCTTGTCAAACGGTCGCAAAAGGGGGAAAATCGTGTGACTGCGGGAACGTCATAAAGGCGAGTCCTTGGTCAAGCCTCCAAATGTAAATTGCGTCACTATGGGGATGTCGAATCCGTCATAAGTGAGAAAAATGGTCAGAAGTCTCTGTTTCGATGCCGTTGGCAGTTCAAACAGTCACTAAATGAACTGTTGTAAGTTGAGGACTTGTACTGTCTAGGCCTGGCTGCCACCCACTGAAAAGCTGCACAGGTGGTCCTTACTTACGACCACAGTCGAATCCTGTATTTAACGTTGTTAAGTGAGACAGTGAAGTGACTTCTGCTCCACTTTATGCCACTTTCTTGCCACTGCTGTTAAGTGGATCATTGCAGTTGTTAAACGAATCATTTGGCATCTGGTTTCCCCCGTTGACTTTGTTTTTAATATCTGATTTTTTTTTAATGACAGTTTTTAATCTCTAATATTTTAATACGTAAAATATTGACATATTTTAATATTTTGGGAGGGGTTGGTGATGGCTGCGGCTTACCAGGGGCAAATAATGAGGAACAACATGACACAATTGTAATGAGCATCAATTCATGTAAATTTAATTCATTAAATACCCTTAGAAATGAGAACAAACAAGGTAGGCCCCATAACGTACCCAACACAGCAAAATTAATCCTGCGGAACTCACTGCCACATGATGGAGCAGTGGGCAGCAATCTGCATGCTTTGCAAGGAGATTGGAGATTTTAGACAGGGGATTATCACTGCTCCCACCCAGTGCCTGGCTGAAGAGTGGGTGGGTGGCTGGGGAATCAAGCATTGAGCCCCTGGCCTTTGATGTCCCTGCCAATCGGGCATCGGCTAAGCCCTTTTGATGGGTGGCTTTGCAAAGTTTGCGCACGCCTCTTCCAAGCCAGGATTCCTGGATTGGGGCAGGATTGCTGGAGAAAACCTTGTGGCCTTCAGGCCCGGTTGGCAGTTGGACCCTTCCCCAAACCATTGCCAGTTTGCATAACTCTTGATGAATTGAGTGAGGGGGCAGTATGATCTTTTCATGTTTAAAAGGTCTAATTCAGAATAGAGTGGAAAGGGACCTTAGAGGTCTTCTAAACCACCCCTTCTGCACAAGCAGAAATGGCTGTCCAGTCTTTTCTTGAAAACCTCCAGTGATGGAGCAACCACAACTTCTGGTGGCAAGCCGTTCCACTGGTTAATTGTCCTCACTGTTAGGAAGTTTAATTCCAAGTTGCTTCTCTGCTTGGTTAGTTTCCATCCATTCCTTCCTTCCTTCCTTCCCTCCCTCCCTCCCTCCCATCCAGTGGTGGTCTGCAAATTTTTTAACAACTGGTTCTCTGCCCTAATGACTGGCTGAGGGGGGCATGTGACTGAGTGACAGGCCATTTTCTGGGCCTATTTCATCCATTTTCAGGCCGTTTTCAGGGCATTTTTCAGTCCAAAAATGCCCCCCAAATGGCCTGTTTTTTGGCTGTTTTTCAAGCCATTTTACACCCAGAAACCATCCCAAAACAGCCCAAAAAATGGGCAGGGGTAGGACCAGCCACTCATCCAATTTTCCTGTTCTTCGAACCATGCAGAATCAGAACAACCAGGTCGAGTGAACCGGTCCAAACTGACAGCAACCCACTGCTGCTCCCATCCACCCATCCATCTATCTATCTATCCATCCACAGCATAATAGAATAACAGACTTGGAAGGACCTTGGAGGTCCTCTAGTCTAATCCTTGGCACAAGCAGGAGACCTTTTCCCGTGATGGCAAAACCTACAGCACGCTTGCCACAGGTGGGAACGCAGAGCCGTTTGTGCCGGCAAGCTGCAGGCAAGCTTAACTCACTGCACGTGCGCACGCCTCACAGCTGATTTTTGAGCAGTTTGAGCTCACGGAGGTTTTAGGAAGGCTTCTGCAGGCTTTTCAGGATGAAAACTGGGCCCGTTTGGTCACTTCCTGTTTTTCCGGAAATACTGGAAGTGATGAAACGGGCCTAGTTTTTGTCCTGAAAAGCCTGCAGAAGCCTTCCTAAAACCTCTGTGAGGCCAAAAAAGGCCTCAAACTGGCGGAAAATCAACTGTGAGGTGCAGTGCAGGTAAGAAAGCGGGGAGGGATTGCACCCGCATGCATAGGGAGCGTGGGGAGGCGGGCATTGCCTTCTAGGTGCTGGCCCACAAGCGCGAGCATGCAAGCGCGCACACAATTTTTGGCACAGGAGTCCAAAATGGTAAGCTACCAGTGTCTGATACCCTTTCAGACCAATGGCTGTCAATCTCTTCTTTAAAAGCCTCCCGTGATGAAGCCCCTACAACTTAACTCCAGATTGTTTCTCTCTTTGATTTGGTATCCATCCATTGCTTCTTGTCCTGCCCTTACGAGCTTGGGAGAATAAGTTGACTCCCAGAATTCCCCAGCCAGCCATGAATTCTGGGAGTTGAAGTCCACTGGTCTTAAAATACAGGCCATTTTGCTCCGTCTGTCCAAGAGAAAGTGGACCCATCGCTCGGGGCAGGAATGTGTAGCTGGAGTAATGTCTCTTCAACCTCACCTTCCAGGAATTAGGAGCCGATCATATTCCAGAGTCTTCATTGGATGTTCTTCCTTATCCAATGTTATCCAGTGTTTCCCAACCTTAGCAACTTTAAGACTTATGGACTTCAACTCCCAGAATTCCCCAGGCAGCTTCTGAATTCGGGGAGTCAAAAGTCCACAGGTCTTTAAAGTTTCAAGGTTGGACACACTTGAGTTTAGTGGCAGTGCAAAGAAAACACAGAGGTGAACACACCTAATCTGGAACTCACCTGTGGGGGGCCAAAAGGGGGAAAAAAAGGAACAGCTTTCGAGGAAACCAAGGTTGGCAGAGGAGGAAAAATGCTTCCTTGAAGACTGGAAACTGGGGAGGCAAGAAAAGGTGAAAGGAGATTTAATCAACCTGACATCCTTCAGTCATCTCCTTTAAACCAGGGGTCACCAACCTTTTGGACCTCAGGGACCACCAAACTCATAATTTTAAATCCTGGGGACCACTAATATGATTTTTGACTGACGGTGGTTTGCTGACATGGGTGGGAGGGAGGGAGGGAGGGAGAGAGGTGGGATCTAATCTAACCTCCCTCCCCCCCCTCTCTCTCACACACACGCAGAGGCAGGGGTGGGATTCAAAGTTATTAATCGATTCTGTGGGCATGGCCTAATTTGGGGGTGTGGCTTGGTGGTCATGTGACTGGCTGGGCATGGCTTGTATGTAAATATTACAAATATTTATGTAAACATTGAATTTTTTTTATTTAAAAAAAGAGCCACTTTTACCCAAAATCGGGCAAAGCAGGCAGGCAAATGGAGTTGCTCACAGAATCGCAGATTCATTCAGAGATCTATCTTTCTGCCATCGGCTACCTGAGTCTGTACTGACAAAATTGAACCTTCAGTCCTAAGGAAGGTTTGGCTCTGCTTCAATCTAAAGATTAGCTCGAAAGCAAAGAAATGCAACGGTTTCTTGCTTCCTAACTAATCTAAATCTCCCAGCACAGCAGAAGAGGTGATGGTCAGGAGACAAAAAAAAAAGGAAAAATAGCAATTTAGCAGGCAAGTTTGCTGGGTAAGGAGTGAGTGAGCGGGGAGGGTTCCCGTGGGCCCTGTGGGCAGCGCAGCCTTGTGTTTCTGCACAGCCTGGATTAATTGCTTTGGGGGGTGAGATTTCTCTGCGACCCACCAAAATTTTCTCAGGACTCACCAGTTGGAGACCACTGATTTAAATGACCCCATAATAATCCCTTGTGGGGGTGGAGTTTGAGTAACTGAATGGAGCTGAGTGTTTTACTGGCCAGATGCCCTTCCTGTCACCAATGGGGAATTTTATTCAGCAGATAAATTCTTCCTTTTTAAAATAAACTGTATTGTTCTTTTACATTTTAAAAAAGAGAAATTATTCATAACATTAACAGTACTGTAGCGTTATTATACATATCTATCTCTTGTGCATATGGACATTGGTATACATTGTTATACAATTACGTACATTTATAGTCTACTTACCTTAAATTTCTTTATTTTCTATTTGCCTAATTTCCAACCAATTATGCCACATATCCCAAATTTTATGATATTCAGACTCTATCTTTTAGGTTTTAGGGTCAATTTATCCATTTCGGCACAGTCCAAGATTTTTTTGGATTACCAATTTGTTGGGGGTGTGTGGGGTGTTTATTATGCTTCCAACATTGTGCATATGATATTCTAGCCACGGTTAATATGTGTATTACAATATATTTAATCTTTTTCTTGTGTTTCTTTTTAAATATTCCTTGCATAAATAACTGGTTCAAATTCTATTTGTTCTTTAACAATTTCCTGTAACCGTTGTCTAATTTTGGTCCAATATCTTTGAACTTCTGGGCAAGACCACCACATGTGGTAGAAAGGACCTTGTATCAGCAGATAAATTCTCATTTTGCCCAGAGAGAGAAATATCTGTCTCTATCTCTGTGCTGTCCAAGTCAGTCTATGGGAATTGGATAGTTACTTAGGAATTACGAGCTATCCCCTTAAGGGAAGGCATCATGGTCAATGTAGTTAAAGGTATCCTGGGAAACGTAGTCCATGTCATGTGGCCACCTCTGTAATCCTGATTGGTCGCTAATTTGACCCTCCATGGGTTGGGGGAGTTTCCCTCACTTTTGCCTGAACTCCCTAACTCATGGCAGCTGCTTTCTACCGCTATGAGATGGGTTAGGAGATAACCATCTTTTACTACAAGGCAGATATACAAAGGATTGGTCATTAAAAAAGAACTTTGTCACAAATGTGAGTTATGAGGATACCCGATGAAGCAATAAATGTACTTTGTTATGGACGTCTTGTTGAGTTTATCTATCTGCATCTGTACAGTTTATAAATCCACCTCTGTGCAGAAGTCACCCTGCCACTCAACCTGACATCCTTTGATGATGCCAAAAATTGGACTTGAACACCTGCTCCAGCTGCCCAGCTGACCTTACTGTCTCTCTCTCTCTCTCTCTCCTCCCAGCCCCCCACCCCCTCCACGCCATGAGTCGCCGAGTGGTTCGCCAAAGCAAATTCCGGCATGTCTTTGGGCAGCCGGTCAAGGCTGACCAGATGTATGAAGACATTCGAGTCTCCAAGGTGACCTGGGACAGTTCCTTTTGTGCCGTCAACCCCAAGTTCCTAGCCATCATCGTGGAGTCAGGAGGAGGAGGAGCCTTTATGGTCCTACCTTTGAGTAAGGTAGGTGGGCCTGGGGTGGGTTGGTGGGGGCGTCCATCCAGGGGTGGGATTCAAATTTCTTAATAACTGGTTCTGTGGCGTGGCCTAATTTGTGGGTGTGGCTTGGTGGTCATGTGACTGGCTGGGTGTGGCTTGCTGACTGGATGTGGCTTAGTGGTCACGTGACTGGCTGAGTGTGGCTTGTATATAAACATTGTAAATATTTATGTAAATATTGATTTTTTTATTTAAAAAAAGAACAACCTTTACTCCAAATCAGACAAAGCAGACAGGCAGATGGAGTTGCTCATAGAATCACAGATTCACTTGGAGTTCTATCTATCTGCAATCTGCTACCTGAGTCTGTCACATAAAATTTGCTTCCAAGCAAACTCACAAAATTAACTCACAACACACCATGTATGTCAATATTGATTTTTTAATTTAAAAAAAAGAGCAACTTTTACCGCAAAGCAGGCAAAGTAGGCAGGCAGATTGAGTTGCTCGCAGAATCACAGACTCACTCAGAGATCTACCTTTCTGCCATCTGCTACCTGAGTCTGCACCGAAAAATAGAAGCATCCGTCCTAAGGAAAGTTCAGGTCTGCTTTTAGATTAGCTAGAAAGCAAGAAATCCAACCATTTCCTGCTTTCTAGCTAAAATAAATCTCCTGGCACAGCAGAACAGCTGATGATTGTGGGGTGTGGAAGGAAAAATAGGAACTTACCAAAAATTAGGCAAAGGCAGGCAAGTTGGACGGCATGCATGCCAGATAAGGACTGACTGGGCGGGGAGGGGAGGGGCCAACCAGTGACACGATTTGTCGGTTCTCTGTAACCGGTTCAATAGAACCGGTCCGAATCGGTAGAATCCCACCTCTGCATCCATCCCCATGGGAGGAAGCAGCATTGAAGGCTCCCAAGGCGCTCCACAGCTATTCACAACAACCCTGTGAGGGAGAGAATCCCCTTGGCCCGTGTGCAATGTCAGCCATTGCAAGAGGCGAAACCAGCATTGGCTTTTTTGCGATGGCCTCTTGGCCCTTCCCCAGATGGGCTCTTAGATGGCTAACAATCCAGGCCTGCTACGTTTGCACTTGGGGGCCTTGTGGCTACAGTTACAGAGCTGAAGGTGTGAAACAACCCCCTGAAAGGTTTGCTAAAAACAAACCATGATAGAACCTCTAAGAGGATCAACTGCATCACCTTTTTGAGAAGGACGCAGAGAAAGGGAAGAAGGAGAGTATTAAAGGATATTCAGGGGAGGAGAAATTAAGGCAAGGAGGAGGAATGGAAGGAGTCAAGCTGGGTGTATTTAATCTTTTGGAAAAGATGATGGAAGAGGAGAGGAAAGGACCGGATCAACAGCTGAAGGACATCAACAAGAGGAAGGATAAGTCACGTCTTTGTCTTCTCTGGCTCCAGAGTTCAAGATGAGGGTTAACGGATTAGATTAAGATAATGTTTTCTCAACCGGATTCGATTTTTGATTCTAGGCAAGCAAGATGGTTTTGGAGTCCCTTTTCTGGAGGGGTTTGAAGGTACCTGAAGGACTCAACCAAAACCAAGCTAACTTTTTGGGTTTTCTGCCTGCCTGCTTGCTTCTGAACACTCTTGTTGACTTTGCTTCTCTCTTGTAGACAAAAAATTTTCATTTGGGAATCAGCAGGAAAGGGTATCTGTGGGGTGGTGGAAGATGGGCCCATCTTTCCTAGGGAAGATTGCTCGGGGCAAGAATGTGGAGCTGGAAAAATGTCTCCTCAACCTCTGTTGACCTCCCTCAGCTGTTGACCAAGTCCTTCCATCACCTTTTCTCAAGGGTGTAAATGTACCCAGCCGTACTCCTTCCATTTATTTTATTTATTTTATTTGTCAATTACTTACAAGATAATAGGTATAAGTCTAAACATGAGTAAGAATACAGGAAATAGGGACGAATAAATGGGGACAATAGGACAGGGACGGTAGGCAGGATAGTGCGCTTATGCACGGCCGTTACAGACCTCTTAGGAATGAGTTATTCTCTTCCTTCCTTCCTTCCTTCCTTCCTCCCAATCCCTCCCTTCTTTTTTGTCCTTCCTCCCTCCCTCCCTCCCTTCCTTCCTTCTCCTTCCCTGTTCTCCTTCTTCCCCCTTTCCTTCCTTCCTTCCTTCCTTCCTTTTTTATTTATTTATATTTATTTGATTTGTCAATCGCTTACAAGATAATAAAAGTATAAACATGAGTAAAAATACAGGAAATAGGGACGAATAAATGGGGACAGTAGGACAGGGACGGTAGGCAGGATGGTGCACTTATGCAGGCCCCTTACAGACCCCTTAGAAAAGGGGGTGAAGTCAATAGTGAATAGTTTGAGGTTGAAGGAATGGGGGTTAGAGGATGTAACTACAGAGTCAGGTATTGCATTCCAGGCATTGACCACTCAGTCGCTGAAGTTGTACTTTCTGCAATCAAGGTTGGAGCCGTTTACATTGAGTTTGTATCTGTTGTGTGCTCTTGTATTGTTGAGGTTGAAGCTGAAGTAGATATTGATTGGTAGGACATTGTAAGCAGATAATTTTGTGTACTACCCTTTAGTCCAACCATAAGCGGCGTAATTCAAGGTTGTCCAAGGCCAAAATCTCAAGCCTGGTGGTGTAGGGTATTCTGTTGCGAGCAGAGGAGTGTAGTAACTCTTCTCGTGAAATACTTCTGGACTCGCTCGATTGTATTAATGTCCGATCTACAGTGCGGATTCCAGACAAATGAGCTGTATCCGAGTATTGGTCTAGCAAAGGTTTTGTATGCTCTACTTAGCAATTCAATATTTCTCCTAGCCTTAATTTCTCATCCCCCTGAACATCCTTGATACTCTCCTTCATCCCTTTCTCTGCGGTCCCTCTCAAAAGTTGGCTCTCGAGATGAAGATGAACCAAACGGAACAATGAATGAGGACATTCTCTGCTCAGTCGTGTCCGATTCTTGGCAGTTCGATAGGCTAGGTTGCTCCGCATCTTCTGAACTTGCACTTTGAGTAAATTGTCTCCCCTGGTTTGGAGGCAGGATGGAAAATCCCCCCCCCCCAAAAAAATCCAAAACTGGAGAGGATCAAATTGTTCCTTTTTTATTCAAAAGTTGGCAGGCTCACCGTCCCTTCAACAAATAATACAACACAAGAGCACACAATAGATACAAACTCAAGGTAAACTGCACCAAACTTGATTGCAGGAAATACGACTTCGGCCACAGAGTGGTCAATGTCTGGAATACTCTACCTGAGTCTGTGGTTTCTTCCCCAAACCCCAAAAACTTTAACCTTAGACTTTCTACTATTGACCTCACCCCTTTCCTAAGAGGTCTGTAGGGGGCGTGCATAAGTGCACCAACGTGCCTACCGTCCCTGTCCTATGGTTTCTTTTATTTTTCTTATGTGTATCCATTTCATGTATTCATAACTAGGTTTATGCTTATACCTATTATAATCGCTTGACAAATAAAAAGAGAAGGACTTCCTTAGAACATTGTGCAAAGTTGGTGTGAGTGTGCACGCACGGCCGTGCAACAGACTCCAGGCAGGAATGAGAAATCAGTTTGCAACTGATAAGGAAATGAAGTAACAGCAAGGAGAAGTGGCGTCCCTTGAAAAGGAGAGAAGATTGTGCAGAAATGAATTAGCTTACTACAGAGTTGCAAGAGAATTTGTATGCTTGGGTAGATAGCAGGAATAATAGATAATGTATAAGGTAAATATGAATAATTTATATATATATATAGATATGAATAATGGAAGATGGGAAAAACCGATGCTACAACGAATTGCAAAAATTGTGAACATGTGTTTTTTTAAAAATTTGTAAAACTTTATTAAAAATCATTTAAAAAATAATAATAGAAAAAGGAGAGAAGATGCTGTAGTCGAAATGCGGATTTGTTCCTTTGACACACAAAGATGCTGGATCTCAGTGTGATTTGCAACAAGTTGATCCCTGCCAAAAAAAAAAAAAGATAAATAAGCAGGCCTAAGAGAGTAGAGCAGAAGAGAGTAACAGAGTTGGAAGGGACCTTGGAGGTCTTCTAGTCCATCCCTCTGCTCAAGCAGGAAACCTTTTATCTTTTCAGACAAATGGCTGCGCCATTTCTTCTTTAAAACCACCAGTGTTGGATCACTTCTGGTGGCCAGTTGTTCTCCTGGTTAATTGTCCTCACTGTTAGGAAGTTTATCTTTTAATTCGAGGTTGCTTTGGTTGTGGCTCATTGGCAGCCGGTGTGGACAGCAGAGCTATCGGACAGTGAGAATGAAAGGGAACCAGTCTGGGAGTCTGGAGAGGATGGGGCCAAGACTGGGAGTGGGGTGCTGCCTTTGGAGCCGTTGGAGTCTGGCAGCAGCGAAGCAGACGACCCGAGGAAGCTTCTGCCCAAGGCACACAGCTGAGAGACCAGCTGAAGCAGACTCAGGCGACTTAGGAATAAGGCTGGGGCGGGTGACTGCTCCTCCCATCAGGGATAAAAGCCAGCCCTTGTGGATGTGCTCGTTCCAGGAAGCAAAGAAGTTCATGAGATTCTGATTCCTCATTGTAGTCTGCGGACTCTGGTTGGTCTTTGCTGGAACTTCGGTCAGTTTATCTGCTGATTAAGTGAATGTCTGTTTCTTGGCAGCTGTTTGCAACCCTGAAAGGCATCTCAGACAATTGTGTTTAATGAGTTTTGTCTGGGAATGCAAATAATTCCCAGTGTCGCATTAAACAAGGTTTGCTTTTATACATAGCTTGTGTTTCCTTAATTGGAATGAAGCTTGGGTCAAAACAACTTCTCTCCTTGAGCAGTTTCCATCCATTGCCTTTCTCTCTCTCTCTCCTTCCTTCCTTCCTTCCTTCCTTCCTTCCTTCCTTCCTTCCTTCCTTCCTTCCTTCCTTCTTTCCTTCCTTCCTTCCTTCCTTCTTTCCTTTCTTCCTTCTTTCCTTTCTTCCTTCTTTCCTTCCTTTTTTCCTTCCTTCCTTCCTTCTTCCTTTCCTTTCCTTTCCTTTCCTTTCCTTTCCTTTCCTTTCCTTCCTTCCTTTTTTCCTTCCTTCTTTCCTTCCTTCCTTCTTTCCTTCCTTCCTTCCTTCCTTCTTTCTTTCCTTCCTTCCTTCCTTCCTTCCTTCCTTCCTTCTTTTTTTCCTTCCTTCCTTCTTTCCTTCCTTTTTTCCTTCCTTCCTTCCTTCTTTCCTTCCTTCCTTCCTTTCCTTCTTCCCTTCCCTTCCTTTCCTTTCCTTTCCTTTCCTTTCCTTTCCTTTCCTTTCCTTTCCTTTCCTTTCCTTTCCTTTCCTTTCCTTCCTTCCTTCCTTCCTTCCTTCCTTCCTTCCTTCCATCCATCCATCCATCCATCCATCCATCCATAGAATAATAGAATTGGAAGGGACCTTGGAAGTCTTCTAGTCCAATCCCCTGCTCAAGCAGGAGATCCTATACCAGGGGTGGGCAAACTTTTTGGCTCGGGGGCCGCATTGACTTTTAAAATTTGACAGACAGGCCGGGTCAGCACAAGATTTTTTGGGAATCGCCCCCCCTTCCCCCCTTCTTCGCCTCCTTCCCCTCCCCTCAGAGGCCCCCAGCTCCAGTCCCGCGTTGCCTCGGGAAGGGAAAGGCAAAAAGGAAGAGCTGCGGCGGTGCTTTGCAGCGGCACCGGAGGCTCAGGCTCAGCAGTTCCTGGTTTTGCCATTTCCTTCCCAAGGCAACTGACAGGACTGGAGCCGCGCGGAGCTGCGCTGGCGATAGCAACTCCTGACAGCCCCAGGCGGACACCTGAGTGGAGCCCGGGCGGAACTGCCTGTTGCTGCTGCCGGAGCACCGCCGGGTCGCCTCCTCCAAGCAGCCCTCCTGCCCACCGGGCTTCCCCTCCGCTGCGCGGCTTGGGGCCAGGCGCGAGCGCCCGCGAGTTAAAACGAAGCCGAAAGTTGCTGGGAAGTTGCTCGGTTTTCCGGGGCTTCCAGGGCTTTGCAAAGGCAAAGTTTGCAGGTGGGAGTGTCTTCCTGCCGAGGAGGGGGAAGGGTTCCGCCTGGCGGGCGGGACGGGCTGCTTGGAGCGGGCTGCCGTGCAGCTCGGGGCGAGCGCCCGCGAGTTGAAAGTTGCTGGGAAGTTGCTCTGGTGCTGGGAGCAGGCTTTTCAAGTGCCACCCGAGCAAAGTTTAAGCAGGCCACCCTGCCCACCGGGCGGAACCCTTCCCACTCCTTGGCGGGAAGACGCTCCAGCCTGCAAACTTTGCCTTTGCAAAGCCCTGGAAGCCCCGGAAAACCGAGCAACTTCCCAGCAACGTTCGGCTTCATTTTAACTCGTGGGTGCTCGCGCCTTGCCCTGAGCTGCATGGCGGAAGGGAAGCCCGGAGCCTCCTCCAAGCAGCCCTTCTGCCCGCCGGGCTTCCCCTCTGCCACGCAGCTCAGGGCAAGGCTCCTCGAGCGCCCGCGAGTTAAAACAAAGCCGGAAGTTGCTGGGAAGTTGCTCGGGTGCTGGGAGCAGGCTTTTAAAATGCCACCCGAGCAGGACCGCCGAGCCGGGAAACGGGGCACCGAGGCAGGGCAAGGCTCCTCCAGCAGCGGCCTAGCTTTAGGTGGCTCCAAGCAGCCTGCCCACCCGCCCGCTGGGCAGAACCCTTCCTGCTCCTCGGTGGGAAGACGCTCCAGCCTGCAAACTTTGCCTTTGCCAAGTTTAAGCCTGGAAGCCCCGGAAAAAAAAAAGGGGGATTGGTGGGGACTCACCTTCAGAGAGGTCGCACTCGAAGGTGATTTCGAACTCCCAGCCGAGGCCTTTGCAAAGTTTTTTTCTTTCCTACCCCTAGATCGCTCCGCACTGTTTGGCAGCTTTGGGGGCCACGCGGCGCAGGGCAATACACCACGCCCAGCTATTTTTTTTCAGGGGCGGGCTGGATTGGACAGACCGACGGGCCGGATGTGGCCCGCGGGCCGTAGTTTGCCCACCCCTGCTCTAAAAGGATGCCAATGACCAGCTTTCTCTGCAAGGAATAAAAATCCTTCCATTCCCCTCCATCCGGTCAGAGCTGAAGAGGCTTCTGGTATGAGAAGTGAAACGTCTTCCAAAGGAAAACCAGAAAGTCCAATTGTCTCCTGAAAAAAGAAAAAAAAAAAAAAAAAAGCACCTTTGGGACAACTATGACCTGGATGACTGGAGAATCTCCATAGACACCTGAGCATTTTAGAATAGAATAGAATATAGCCGGAAAGGACTTTGGAGGTCTTCTAGTCCAGCCTGAGTTTCCCAAACGGTTCTTTTTCCCTGTTGGAATTTCTTTATTTAGAAAGTTTTTTTTTTTTTAATCACTTTTTGGATGTTTCCCTCTGAAGATGCTTGATGTGGCCTGGGTAAACTGAACGAGAGCTTTTGTAAGGAGGTCATGGCTGGGGCTCCTGGGCCATTTTGATGCCTAACTGAGCTGCTTTCCTTGGGTTTTTGTGTGCTGGGTGAATGCAGAGTTCATCTGAGTTGGCCTCTTAATTGGGACTAATCCTGCCCACCGTTCCTGGTCATCGGTCCAGCCAGAAACAGTTCAAAACTCCTGTCTGTGCAGCAATGGGATAGACTCTCCTTGCCAAGGAGCATAGGTAGATATAAGGTTGGAAGCCCACCAGACCGTTGGAGGAGGAGGAGGAGGAGGAGGAGGAGGAGGAGGAGGAGGAGGAGGAGGAGGAGGAGGAGGAGGAGGAGGAAGAAGGAGAAGGAAGAAGAGAAGGAGAGAGAAGAAGAGGAGGAGGAGGAGGAAGGAGAAGGAAGAAGAGGAGAGAGAAGAAGAGGAGGAGGAGGAGGAAGAAGGAGAAGGAAGAAGAGGAGGAGGAGGAGAAGGAAGAAGAGGAGGAGAGGGAAGAAGAGGAGGAGGAAGGAGAAGGAAGAAGAAGAGGAGGAGGAGGAGGAAGAAGAAGGAGGAGGAAGAAGGAGGAGAAGGAAGAGGAGGAGGAGGAGGAAGAAGAGGAGAAGAGGGAAGAAGAGGAGGAGGAAGGAGAAGGAAGAAGAGGAGGAGGAGGAGGAGAAAAGAGGAGGAAGAGAGGGAAGAAGAGGAGGAGGAGGAAGAAGGAGAAGGAAGAAGAAGAGGAGGAGGAGGAGAAGGAAGAAGAGGAGGAGAGGGAAGAAGAGGAGGAGGAAGGAGGAGGAAGAAGAAGAGGAGGAGAAGGAGGAGAAGGAAGAGGAGGAGGAGGAAGAGGAGAAAGAGGGAAGAAGAGGAGAAGGAGGAGGAGAAGGAAGAGGAGGAGGAGAGGGAAGAAGAGGAGGAGGAAGAAGAAGGAGAAGGAAGAAGAAGAGGAGGAGGAGAAGGAAGAAGAGGAGGAAGGAGAAGGAAGAGGAAGAGGAGGAGGAGAAGGAAGAGGAGGAGGAGGAAAAGGAGAAGGCATTGGAAGAAGATCTGAAGGACACAGGAGAAAACGTGCTGAAGCTACTACACATAAAGACTTGCGCAGTGCCGAGGAGGCCTACAAGAAAAATTAAATGAAGAACAGGAAAGAGACATGCATGGCGAGGCAAAATATGCCCAATAGAAGAGAACATTTGTGGCTCAGGGTGGAACTGTGGGGTCCTTGGAGCTCTCTGAACTGGGGGGCTTTCTTGCGGACGTTTCATGACCCAGCTAGGTAATGTCATTAGGGATAGAATGGAGGGGGGTTTGCAGACAGGAGGAGGAATGTGGTGTCCTTGGGTCTCTCTGAGCTGGGTGGTTTCCTTGCAGACGTTTCATGACCCAACTAGGTAACATCATCAGGGGAGGGAGGGAGGAAGGAAGGAAGGAAGGAAGGAAGGAAGGAAGGAAGGAAGGAAGGAAGGAAGAAGAGGAAGATAATTGGGTCCTTGGGTCTCTCTGAGCTGGGTGGTTTCCTTGCAGATGTTTCATGACCCAACTAGGTAACATCATCAGGGGAGGGAGGGAGGGAGGAAGGAAGGAAGGAAGGAAGGAAGGAAGGAAGGAAGGAAGGAAGGAAGGAAGGAAGAAGAGGAAGATAATTGGGTCCTTGGGTCTCTCTGAGCTGGGTGGTTTCCTTGCAGATGTTTCATGACCCAACTAGGTAACATCATCAGGGGAGGGAGGGAGGGAGGAAGGAAGGAAGGAAGGTAGGAAGGAAGGAAGGAAGGAAGGAAGAAGAGGAAGATAATTGGGTCCTTGGGTCTCTCTGAGCTGGGTGGTTTCCTTGCAGATGTTTCATGACCCAACTAGGTAACATCATCAGGGGAGGGAGGGAGGGAGGAAGGAAGGAAGGAAGGTAGGAAGGAAGGAAGGAAGGAAGGAAGAAGAGGAAGATAATTGGGTCCTTGGGTCTCTCTGAGCTGGGTGGTTTCCTTGCAGATGTTTCATGACCCAGCTAGGGAACATCATCAGTGTTAGAAGGGAGGGAGGTTTATATACAGTGGCTAGTCCTAGTAGTTTAGATGGGGCTGTGGTTTTCCCCATGGTAATTCCTTGATTGGGGAATTGTTTTCTGCTTGATTGTCTGGTGTTAATCCCTGCTTATCTGGTTGTTGGTTAATGAAGACACCCTCCATTTATTTCATGGCTGGCAAGGCAAGCCACTGTATATAAAAAGAGAGGAAATATCCCACTCCCTTCCAGCACTGATGATGTTCCCTAGTAGGGTCTCGAATGTTTATTTTAATGTTGTTGTTGTTATTATTTTAAAATAATCTTTATTTTCAGGGTCACGATGTGCACTGAAATGCTGTTTGCTTTCGTTGCACTAGGTTTGCAAGGATGAGATAGTAAACTAAACTCAACACCACCAACACCGCCCCTGCATTGCACATTATTTCGGCCGTGGAACAAAGATGCACACAATATCCCCTCCAGGCAGCCGAGGCAACGCACTGAGCTAGGAGATGCGTGACGCATTGCTCCCAGCTCTGGCGAAAAAAGGTGGACATTCGGTTGGACCTCCAGGAAATTGGTGCTTTGCAAAATATCTTGAAGACACCCCCCCCACCCCCAAAGGAAACCAGGCTTTTGTGCATTTCTGCCCGGCTGGTGAATTTTGTCCATTTGTGAATATATATATTTCCCCCCCCCCACCCTTGCCAACGTTCTCTGTTCTTTTTCCTCTTCCCTCCTCGGGCAGCTGCCCTCGAAGTGCCCCCTTTTCTCTCTCTCTCTCTCTCTCTTGCCCCCCCCCGCCCCCCCGCCTTTCCTATCCCCGAGAGATGGACTGGAGCAGTTGGCCAGGCTGAGTCACAATAATAAGTGACTCACTTTGGGAACAATTAAAACGGAGGGAGGGAGCGAGCGATGGAGGGCAGGGGGAGCCATTTGGGGGGGCGGCCACAGCTCAAATTTCCCTGAGGTGGGGCGGCAGCGAGAGGCGGCCCTCTCAAGGTCAGGGCTCCCAAAGGTGAACTTAGTCACCCAGTGGGCATCTGCAAGGACCATGCGTGTGCGTGGAAATGGGGTGTATGCAATTGCTCATCCGTGTGTGTGTTGTTGTTTTTTCTGCACTGTGCCACATTTTCTCGTTGGCCTCCAAGATATCTTCCTATACAGGTACCCTGTTTTCCCGAAAATACGACCTACCCCGAAAATAAGTCCTAGCTGGATTTTTTTTTAATCCGTGCGTCCAATATATCTCCAAAATAAGCCCTAATTAAGACTCCACCCACCCCAGAGTAGATGGGTAAAAATTAAGCTATGGGGATGGGTGTGTGTGGAGCTTCCCTACTACTTACCTTTGGACAGGTGTAGCCAGGCCTTGCACCCCTTGACACCTGCCCTGGTGGCCCATTTCTTCTGCAGCCAGCAAGGCTGGCGAGGCTTTCCTGAAGGCCTCTGGAGTGGAGAACGAAGCTCTGGATCGATCCTATCGGCTGCAGAGGCCTTCAGGAAAGCCATGCCGGCCACAGAAGAAGGAGTTCCGGAAGGAGGCCCGGGATGACGCACACAAGTGAGGTTTATCAGTGGAGGACGTCCTCCAAAAATAAGACCTGGTGTCTTTTTTGTGGTCAAAAAATATATGACAGGGGGAAACGTGGCAGTCCTTGAGTTATGTTATGATTGCAACAGAGCCCAAAATTTCCGTTGTTTCTCCACACAAGAATTGCTAAGTGGGTTTTTGCCCTACTTTATGAACTTCCTGGCCCCGGTTATTAAGTGAATTGCTCCCGTCGTTAAGTCGCTTACATGGCCGTTAAGCAAATTGGGCTTCCCTGTGGATTGGGCTTGCTGAAAGTGCGCCAAAGGGGATTGCATCTCTCTCTCTCTCTCTCTCTCTCTCACACACACACACGCACAGGGACGCTGCAGCAGTTGGTTGCCAAGGGTCATAATTTTGATCCTGTGATGGTCGTAAGTGTGAAAAAAAACAGTCCTAAGCCACATTGTTTGGCCCCGTTGTGACTTCAAATGGTTCCTGTTGTAAGTAGAGGACTGTAATGCCCCTGGTGGAGACTGACTCCAAGGGAGAGGAGGAACAGCCAACAGGGAGTGGAAGTGTAGCTCCGGAGGTGGTGGAGGAGGCTGGGGAAGGGCAGAGGCCGGCTGGGCAGTCAGAGGAGGACCCAGGCCCATCCCCTCTCCATCCTAGGGCACGCAAGGAGGAGAGGATGAGGGAGAGACATGTTCTATGGGGGAGGAGAGGGCCCTGATCCCCTTCATGGGCTGCACCTGTGACAACTGGATAAGAGGACGGACATGTGTACAGGCGAACGCTGGAAACAAAGCATGGAAATATCTCTAGTTTATGGTTCCTCTCTGAGTTTGGCATCCTTCCCAGTGTGTGTTCTGTTATCTGTGGACGTCCTCCAGTCCTTATCTTGCCTGGTTTGTGTAGCTTTTTTCCTTCTTCTTGTAACTGTTTGTGTGGGAGTTTTTTGTCTTCCCTCAAGAATATTCGGAGCTTGGAAGCCAAGTGAAGGAATAAAAGGGGCTTCCCCCGTTTTCTGTGACTGTGTTTGTTGTGTATTCCACACCCTGGGTCATCACAAGGACTCCTGGTGCTGCGGAGGTGAAGGGATGGGTGTGAAGCCTGCCGGTTTGGGCTCAGCTTTCCGTTGGCGTTGCCAATTTTCACTTGACATCATTCGGTGTGTTTCTTTCTGTGCTGCTCATTTGGATCGGGTTTCATTTGAAAGAGCCTGTCTGGCAAACGGCAAAGAGGAGGCTGCAGACTAGGTTTCTCTCCACAATAGATCAAAATTAGGGGTTTTATTTCCACCCACCCGCAACAACTTTCTGACCCTCATGCCTGCCCCCCTCCAGCTTTCTATTCTCCTTCATCTTTCCTCCTCCTCTTCCTCCTCCTCTCCACCAACTCCACCCACTTCTAACTCTGATGATGTTACCTGGTTGGATTGTGAAACATCTGCAAGAAAATCGCACCAAGAACCCCATAGCCTTCCTCCTCCTCCTCCTCCTCTTTCCAATATACCTCCACCTTCTCCTTTTCTTTCTTCTTTTTCTTCTCCTCATCTTCTTCCTCTTTCCCCATTCCTCCCCCTCCCCTTCCTTCCTTCCTTGCTTCCTTCTTCCCTCCTCCCCTTTTTTCCTCTTCCTTTCTCCTTTCTCCTTTCTTTTTTCTCTTTTCCTTTCCATTTTCTTTTCCTTCTTTCCTTTCGCCTTTCTTTTTTCTCTTTTCCTTTCCTTTCTCCTTCCTTTTTTCTCTTTTCCTTTCTTTTCCTTTCCATTTTCCTTTCCTTCTTTCCTTTCTCCTTTCTCCTTTTTTCCTCTTTTCCTTTCCTTTTTCCCTTTCTCCTTTCTCCTTTCTTTTTTCTCTTTTCTTTTCCATTTTCTTTTCCTTCTTTCCTTTCTCCTTTCTTTTTTCTCTTTTCTTTTCCATTTTCCTTTCCTTTTTTCCTTTTTCCTTTCTTTTTTTCTCTTTTCTTTTCCATTTTCCTTTCCTTTTTTCCTTTTTCCTTTCTTTTTTTCTCTTTTCTTTTCCATTTTCCTTTCCTTCTTTCCTTTTGCCTTTCTTTTTTTCTTTCCTTTCTTTTCCTTTTTATTTCCCTTTCCTTCTTTTTTTTTCCTCCTTTCTTTTTTTCTCTTTTCCTTTCTATTTTCTCTTCCTTCTTTCATTTCTCCTTTCTTTTTTCTCTTTTCCTTTTCTTTCTTTTCCTTTCCCTTTATCATTTCTTTTCCTTTCTTTCCCTTTCTTTCCTTTCCTTTCCCTTTCCTCCTCTTCCTTTTCCTCCCCTTGGAGAACAAACAGCCACGAAAACCTCCGTGGAGCTCAGTGGATGGCTGTCGGTTAACAGAAGAGGAACAAAACCAAAACGCAACGAAGTGGGAAAATAGCCCCTCCCAAAGTCACCCAGCTGGCCCTTAAAATGAGACCCAACGCTCTGATGCCCAGGACTGGATCAGGATGTTCTCAGGCAGCCAGGCGCACCTGGAAGTTGGAGCTCATGAAGCAGAGCGAAGAACATGAGGCGGGCTGCCAAAAATGGCCCCGATGATTTCAGGCTGTGTTAAGAGAGCCGTAACATTCAACAGGATGAGAAATAATTGCTCCATTTTCTTTGTCCTTGGTTAAAAAGCACAAGTTATGTAACACACCTTGTCTGAACCACAAAGTCAAGATAGTTTTAGTTTACTTTAGTTTAGTTTAGTGTCATTGCACCTCATACAATGAAATTAAATACCATCTTCAGTGCACAGTAGACCCTGGTGGGAGGCTCTCTGCTTATTTATTTTATTCATTGGTATCCCGCCATTCTTATTGTTTTTACAAATAACTCAAGCGACGAACGTATCCAACGCATCTTCCCCCTTCTGTTTTCCCCTCAAAAACAACCCTGCGAGGAGGGCTGGGCTGAGAGACTAGCCCAGAATCTCCCAGCTGGCTTTCCTGCCTAAGGTGGGACTAGAACTCACCATCTCCTAGTGATTGGCTCAAAGTCATCCAATTAGCTTTTGTGCCAAAGGCAGGATTAGAACTCCTGGTGATTGGCTCAAAGTCATCTGATTAGCTTTTATGCCTAAGACGGGACTAGAACTCACCGTCTCCTGGTGATTGGCTCAAAGTCACCCAATTGGCTTTCATGCCTAAGGCAGGACTAGAACTCACCGTCTCCTGGTGATTGGCCCAAAGTCACCCAGCTGGTCTCATGCCTAAAGTGGAACTAGAACTCACCATCTCCAGAACAGAATCTCCCTCTGGAGCATGAGATTGGTGGCATATTCATTTAACACATAAATTTAAAAAAAAAATTAAAAATTCCCTGTTCTCCATGTCTCTTGGCAGATGGGTCGCGTGGACAAGAATGTCCCTCTGGTGACTGGACATACAGCCCCTGTGCTGGACATCGACTGGTGCCCTCATAATGACAACGTCATCGCCAGCGCATCCGAAGACACAACCATCATGGTAAGTGACGGTTGCTGGCGATGTCACAGCCCTTCAGACCTTTCTCAGGCAGGCAGTCCTCGACTTAACAATCGCGATTTCTATTTCTATGTCATAAGTTGAGCCATCGTGGGAACGATCCCAGCTTTTTTGTCCATGGATGTAAGTCGCATCATAATGGTCAATGTCTGGAATACTCTACCTGACTCTGTGGTTTCTTTCCCCAAAACCCCAAAACTTTAACCTTAGACTGTCTACTATTGATCTCACCCCAGGGGTGGGATTCAAATTTTTAACAATCGGTTCTGTGGGCATGGCTTAGTTGGTGCATGTGGCTTGGTGGTCATGTTATTGGCTGGGTGTGGCCAACTCACTATCACTCACATCAAGGCACGCATCTCCTCGCCTGGCCCCTCATGACTGTGGGGATACTACAACAGTCGTAAGTGTGAAAAATGGTCATAAGTCACTTTTTTCAGTGCCATCGTAACTTTGAATGGTCCCTCCACACAAGCAAAGGACCAGCAAAGGAGGGGAAAAAAACTCCAGAGAAGTTCCTGAGACAGGAAGTTTAGTCCCGGGGTCGCCAACCTTTTGGACCTCATAATTTTAGATCCCAGGGACCACTAACTGGTTCTGTGGGTGTCGCCAAATTTATGGGTATGGCTTGGTGGTCATGTGACTGGCTGGGCATGGCTTGTATGTAAATATTATAAATATTTATATCAGTATTGAATTTATTATAAAAAAAAGAGCAACTTTTACCCAAAATCAGGCAAAGCAAAGATTGAGTTGCTCGCAGAATCACAGATTCATTCAGAAATCTATCTATCTGCCATCGGCTAGCTCGGTCTGTCACACAAAATTTGCTTGCAAGCAAACTCACAAAATTACAACACACCATGTATGTAAATAATGATTTTTTTTATTAAAAAAAGAGCAACTTTTATCCAAAATTAAGCAAAGCAGGCAGATTGAGTTGCTCACAGAATCATTCAGTGATCTATCTATCTGCCATCGGCTACCTCATTCTCCTAAATTTGCTTGCCGTGCGTCTGCGCTGAATTTTCTTGCAAGCAAACTTTCAGTCCTAAGGGAGGTTCGGCTGTGCTTAACTAGAAAGCAACCATTTCCTGCTTCCTAGCTAAACTAAATCTCCCGTCACAGCAGAACAGCTGATGGTACGGGCAAAAAAAAGGAAAAATAGCAATTTAGCAGGCAAGTTTGCCGGGTAAGGAGTGAGTGGGCTGGAAGGGTTCCCGCGGGCCATGTGGGCAGGGCAGCCTTGTGTTTCTGCGCAGCCTGGATTAATGGCTTTGTGGGGGTGCTCTGGGGGTGAGATTTCTCTGTGACCCACCAAAATTTTCTCATGGCCCACCGGTTGGCGACTGCTGGTCTAGTCCTGCCAAGAATGTAATAAGGGTTAACAGAGAGGCAGTTTTTGTAAGCAACACCAGAATGTTTCCTTCCTGCCTTCCTTACAGGATTAGACCAGTAATTTCTTCTAACAACCGGTTCTCCCAACTGCTTAGAAGGTTAACAACCGGTTCTAGCGAATAGGTGCGAACTAGTAGAATCCCAGAATCCCTGACCTCACCCCTTTCCTAAGAGGTCTGTAGGGGGCATGCATAAGCGCACCAATGTGCCTACCATCCCTGTCCTATTGTTTCTTTTATTTTTCTTATATGTATCCATGTATTCATAACTATGTTTTTACTTATACCTATTATCTTGTAAGCAATTGACAAATAAAATAAAATAAAAATAACAATAATTCAAGTCCCGTGGTTGAAGGTTGGGTTACCTGGTTGTAAATGTGAACGCAGCTTAACGGCACAGCATCTGTTTGCCATATTTTGCCAGGGAAAAATAAAGACACAAATTATGACGCCAGGACACTTACAACCAGTCATAAATTGCAATCACGTGACAGGTGGGGTTGGGGATAGTGATTGTAAGTTCGAATGTAGCTTTCAGGACAGACTTTTTCAGCACTTATCGTAAACTGTTCTTAAGTGAAGGACAGTGCGCCGAGGACAACCTGAGTTTGGTGTCTTTGGTCAAAACAGGGAATCAAATTGGAGGCAGGGATGACCCTTCAACCCTCCAGGGATGAAGCTCCCACAACTTCCAAAGGCAACTTCTGTTCCATGGGTTGATTGTTCTCCCTGTCAGGTAATTCCTTCTTATTTCCAGGTAGAATAGAATTCTTTGAATAGAATAGAATAGAATAGAATAGAATAGAATAGAATAGAATAGAATAGAATAGAATAGAATTCTTTATTGGCCAAGTGTGATTGGACACACAAGGAATTTGTCTTTGGTGCAAATGCTCTCAGTGTACATAAAAAGAAAAGAATCATTAGGTACAACACTTAATGACAGTCACAGGGTACAATAAGCAATTAAATCATACCAGGAAACAGTCCATATAAATCATAAGGATACAAGTGACAAAGTTACGGTCATACAGTCGCAAGTGGGAGGGGATGGGGGATAAGGAGTGAGGAGAAGATTAACAGTAATAATAGTGCAGACTTTATAATAGTTCAACAGGGTTGAGGGAATTATTTGTTTAGCAGAGAGTGATGGCTTTCGGGGGGAAACTGTCCTTGTGTCTAGTTGTTCTGGTGTGCAGGGCTCTGTAGCGTTGTTTTGAAGGAAGGAGTTGAAACAGTTTATGTCCGGGATGTGTGAGGGGGTCTGTAGATATTTTCACAGCCCTCTTGAATCTCTCCTTGGTCAGTTTCCATCCATTCTTCCTTGTCTGGCCTTCGGGTGCCTTGGAGAATAGCTTGACCCCCCTTCCTCCTCTCTGGGGCAGCCCCTCAAATATTGGAAGACTGCTATCCTGTCTCCCTGGTCCTTCTCTTCCCCAGACTAGCCAGGCCCAGTTGGAGTACAGTTTATCAGCAAGTTACATATCCATCTGATGGTGATGTTATCCATCCCACTTTTTTCTAGCTTCCCAAGAAGTAAGTTGTGGTCTACTTTGTCGAATGCCTTGCTGAAGTCTAAGTATATTATGTCCACATTATTTTGCTGATATAAGGTATTAGCAGTGGTGGGATTCACATTTTTTTTACTACCGGTTCTGTGGGCGTGGCTTGGTGGGCGTGGCAGGGGAAGGATCCTGCAAAATCCCCATTCCCTCCCCACCCCACGAACCTGCTTTCCAGCTCCGTTCTCCTGTGCAGGGCAACCAAAGGAGACCCAGCCGATCAGCTGGGACTCAATGGGAGGCAGAGAATAGAGGGGGTTGGTGGGGCCAGTCAGAGGTGGGATTGGCCGGTTCTCCCAACGACTCAAATTTTCCGCTGCTGGTTCTCTAGAACCATTCAGAACCGGCTGAAGACCATCTCGGGTGTTGAGAGTTTGCAGCAGAAATTCAAGTCCAGAAACCACCCAGATGACTGATTCAGCAGGATCATTAACTTCTTTATAAACATAATAAATGAGTAAAGTTTACAATACCATTTGCAGATTCTTTAAATGTAACAGAAGCAAAAAACAGAAGCAGCAACAGCAACAGCTCAGAACAAAATTCTAGTTTCAGTGACAATTCTCAGCAAAGCACCCAGAGCCAAATCACACCCAGGCTGTCCGCTCTGTTGGCTGCTTGCTCACTTGCTGACTTTGTTAACCATGTCTCTGCCAGTTAATGAATGTACCCTGGCATAAGGGAAAAGCTTTCACCTCCCCCCAGGACTGTTTTTTTTCTTATGGGGTCAGTTGGGGTGATGATTTGATTGGAAAGCTTTTTTTTTTCTGCACTGGGGGCCTTATTCATGAGGAGGGGGCTGCAGCAAGCAAGGACATTAAACCAGACACAGAAAGAGCCATTTGGATGAAGGAGATGCCAATTTCTTGGAAATGTGCGCATCAGTCTTGAAGCTGTGTAATTCTCAAACTTGGAGGTTGAGAATGGGTGGACTTTAACTCCCAAAATTCCAGTCATTCTATTCTATTCTTAATTCTTATGATATTCTACTCCATTCCATTCTACACTGTATTATTCTCTCTGCTCCACTTCTCTCCTCTTCTATCCCATCCCATCCCACCCTCTACTTCTATTCCCATTCCATTCCATTATTTCCATATTCTGTTCTGTAGTATTCTGTTCTGTTCTAGTTTCAATCTATTCTGTTCTAATCTATTCTGTGTTCTGTTCTATTCCAGTTTCAGTCTGTTCTGTTCTGTTTTATTCTATTCTAGTTTCAATCTATTTTGTTCTATTCTATTCTAATTCTACTTACAGTTGTTCTGTTCCATTTTGTTCTATTCCATTCTGTTCTTTCTATATTCTATTCTATTCCATTCCATTCCATTCCATTCTATTCTGATTTCTACTCTATTCCGTTCCGTTCTGTTCCATTCCGTTCCGTTCCGTTCTATTCTATTCTATTCTATTCTATTCTATTCTATTCTATTCTATTCTATTCTATTCTATTCTGATTTCTACTCTATTCCATTCCGTTCTGTTCCATTTCATTTCATTCCGTTCTGTTCTGTTCTGTTCTGTTCTGTTCTGTTCTGTTCTGTTCTGTTCTATTCTATTCTATTCTATTCTATTCTATTCTATTCTGATTTCTACTCTATTCCATTCCGTTCTGTTCTGTTCTTTCCATATTCTATTCTATTCTATTCTATTCTATTCTATTCTGATTTCTACTCTATTCCGTTCCATTCTGTTCTGTTCTTTCCATATTCTATTCTATTCTATTCTATTCTATTCTATTCTATTCTATTCTATTCTATTCTATTCTGATTTCTACTCTATTCCGTTCTGTTCCATTCCGTTCTGTTCTGTTCTGTTCTAATTTCTATTCTATTCTATTCTATTCTATTCTATTCTATTCTATTCTATTCTATTCTATTCTATTCTATTCTATTCTATTCTATTCTATTCTGATTTCTATCCCATCCCATCCCATCCTATCTTAGTCTTGCCAATCCACTGCCTGCATTGCGCCAGCATCTTCCTCATTTCTCGGCTGGGCAAACCAAGCATTTGCACTTGCATACATTTTTGGAGGAAAAACCCAGCCGTTTTTCTTTTCCTTCCCTTCCACTCCCCCCTCCCTGGGAGATTCCTGAAATTGCTGAGCCAGCCGCCCTTTCCCAAGCTGAACCAGAGCCCTGGGCCTTTTTCCAGGCTGCCCAGGAGCAACCCGGGCACCGTACTGGCACTGCAGAAAATCAAATGCAGTTAGTTAGCACCCGGAGGGAAGCCAAGTGCCTGATAATGGTGGGTGCAGAGGATCCAATCTGCTGCCCCTGACTCCGTTGGCTTAAAAAAAAAGGAACATTTTCCCTTTTCTGTGGCTGTCCATCTATCCGTGGACCGGTGGGAGGGGTGGCCTTCAGACCCCAAAATCAGGCTGGGAGCTGGCACCTTTTCCATGGGAATGAGGCAGCATTTTGGGCTAAAAATAACAGCCAGGACTCAGCACCTAAGAATAGAGCTTTCCATGCGGGTGGCCAAGAGCAGGAAAGGATGGGTATTTCAATGCACCACACAGACAGAGGCACCCTGGCGTGGATTTAGCGGTGCCACCAGCGCAACTGTTGATGGATCCATGTAAAAGGATTTGACATGTGAGAATTGAACTTTGCTAAGGACGTGGGGAAGGAGGTATCTCTTAGCCTTGGCAAACTTCACAGGGGTGGACTTCAAGTCCCAGAATTCCCCAGCCAGCATGCTTTAAGAGGGGAGGGCTTCCACTTCCAGAATCCCCCAGCCAGCCTGCTTTAAGAGGGGAGAACTTCCACTCCCAGAACCCCCCAGCCAGCATCCTTTAAGAGGGGAGGGCTTCCACTCCCAGAATCCCCCAGCCAGCATCCTTTAAGAGCGGAAGGCTTCCACTCCCAGAATCCCCCAGCCAGGATGCTTTAAGAGGGGAAGGCTTCCACTCCCAGAATCCCCCAGCCAGCCATGTTTTAAGAGGGGTTGAGTTGGTGATGGTGTGAAGACCCCAGAAACTTGTAGTATCTCTTTCACGCCACACTTCATTCTCAAAAGGCAGCCGAGTTCAATGTTTTGACACGCTGGGTGTCAAATACTCCGAATTCCCGGTAGATCTGATGGGCGCCATGTTGGAGACGTCCAAGCGATGGCCAGACTCTCTGAAATCTGCGTTCATGTCTGTAACTGTAGTTCTCTTTCAGATGTTTCTACCTCGCAAGGTTAGCAAGAGATTTAAGTAAGGGGTTTGTTTTCCCTTTGGGCAGAAGAAAATAGAGACCGACAGGCAAGCGTTCCGGTTTGTTTCTCAGCTCCAGGTGTGAAGAAAAAGTGGGGGGAAAAAATGAAAACATCTGTTGGTGTATTCCTATTTTTATCTGCATGTGAGGCTGATGGCCTCATGGTGCTAAACTGGAGATGAGCTAAGCAGGATCAGATGAATTGGATGGGGGGCTACCAAGTGATCTCACGGTTGTAGCGAAAGGGAAAAACAAAGAGTAGCCACGTTCCCAAGGTTGCACGGGCCGTCCCCAGAGAGGGGCACCCAGCGTGCAGCTCATGTGGCATGTTAACGAAAGAAAATGGGGTGCTGTTGTGGTTTGCTGGCAGCAGGTGCAGATGGCTGAGGTCTTGAAGAGCGAGGGTGGGGTGCTGCCTTCGGAGCTTGTGGGGGCTGGCAGCAATGAGGAAGAGGACCCCGAGGAGCCTGTGCCCAGGGCGTGTGCGCCAGGGCTGCTCAAAGGAAAGAGTAGCTGCAGCAGCACAGGCGACTCGGGAGTAAGGATGCAAGGTAATGGCCCCTCCCTTAAGGGATAAAAGCCAGCTGAGAAAGCAGAGTTCTTTGCAGGAAGCAAAGTCGTTTTTGCACTCGAGCCTTGTGGACCTTCGGATTCTCTTAGTTTGCGTTTGGAGACTCTTTGTGTTTGAAATAGTTCTTCGCAACTTTATCTAGCATTCTTGGCAGCTTCGCACCACTTTGGCAAGGCTCGTTCTTATCAGAGACAATGAGTTTGAAACAGCCTTTGAACTGGGAAGGAACGAAATTTGTAAAGAATCATGAAAAGGTTTTGTTTTTATCTCTGTTTGGTGTTTGTTTCCTTGGAACCAGGTTTGGTGGAGTCAAGCTTTTGGGGGGTGGACAATGCCTGTGGGGTGAAGCACTGTGGGCGAGGGGGGCAGAAATATCTCAGAAATGTTTTTTTTGGGGGGGGAATGAGGCCATTGTGAGCCTTCATATTAGTAGTAGAGTCTCTGGCTTAAGAGAGCAGAAAAGGATTCCTTCGGCTTTGGAACTCCCTGCCTCAAGAAAGTGGCTGATCATCTCGGCCACTTCAAGGAGTCGAAATTATCTGCTGCCTTTAGGTTACATTTTTGCATCATGAAAAACGTCATGGGTGATTTATTTTATTTTAGTATTATTTTGTTTTTATTTTGTTTTATTTTTATTTTTATTATTTTATGTTATATTTTTTATTTCTTTTTATTTCTTTTATTATTTCATTTGATTTTACATTTGATTATTTGATTTTATATTTGATTATTCGATTTTATATTTGATTTTTTGATTTTGATTGATTTTATATTGATTTTATATTTTTATTATTTTATTTTTTATTTTATATTCTATATTTATATTAATTTATATATAATGTATAACTTTATATTATTATTTCATATTCTATTCTAATTTTAAATTTTATTTCATTGGATTCTATTCTATTTATTCTATTCTATTTTATTATTTTAAATTTCATTTGATTGGATTCTATTCTATGTATTCCATACTATTCTATTTTATTGTTGTTATTATTTTAAAATGTTATTTCATTTATTTTTTTATTTTATTCCTTTTTATTTTATATTTTACTTTATTTATATTTATTATTATATAGGAGCTTACAATCTTACAATTTAGTTCACCATTCCAAGTTACAACCGCACTGGAAAAAATGACTTGTGACCGTTTTTCACACTTATGACCATTGCAGCATCATGTGATGCTGGTCATGTGATCAAAACTTGGTCGCTTGGCAACTGATCCAGAGTTATGATGGTTTGCAGCGTCTGGAGGTCACGTGATCTTCTTTTGCGATGTCAACAAGGAAGCCAGATTCACTTAACAACCAGGTTACTAACTTAAAACCACTGCAGTGTTTCACTTAACAATGGTGGCCAGAAAGGTTGTAAAATGGGACAAAACTCAACAAATTTTTCCCTTAGCAACAGAAATTTTGGGGTCAATTATGGTTGTACGTCGAGGATTACATATTTGCTACCCTTCTCATGACTATTGAGGAACTTCTAGTCAAGAAATGAAAGAATTTCTCACTTGACTTGAACAGTGGCTGTTTTCTCTCCCTCCAGGTCTGGCAAATTCCAGATTTCCTGCCCTTGCGTAACCTGACGGAGCCAGTGGTGACCCTGGAAGGGCATTCCAAGCGGGTGGGCATCTTGACTTGGCACCCCACGGCCCGCAACGTCTTACTCAGCGCAGGTAAGAGCCACTCTACCCACCTTGGGAACTTCCAGTGGCATGGAGTTTTTCAGGTTAAGCCAGTGTTTCTCAACTTCAGCAACTCCACGATGGGCGGACTTCCATTCCCAGAATCCCCCAGCCAGCCTGCTTTAAGATGGCTGGACTTCCATTCCCAGAATCCCCCAGCCAGCTTGCTTTAAGATGGCTGGACTTCCACTCCCAGAATCCCCCAGCCAGCTTGCTTTAAGATGGCTGGACTTCCATTCCCAGAATCCCCCAGCCAGCCTGCTTTAAGATGGCTGGACTTCCACTCCCAGAATCCCCCAGCCAGCCTGCTTTAAAAGGGGTGAAGTTGTTGATGGTGTGAAGCCCCCAGAAACTTGTAGAATCTCCTTCAAACTCCAGTTAGTTCTCAAAAGGCAGCCCAGTTCAATAATTTGACATGGTGGATGTCAAAAAGTCACATTCCCCAGCAAAGCTGGCTGGGGAATTCTGGGAGTTGAAGTCCACCCATCTTAGAGTTGTTTTGTTGAGATCTATCTGGAGTATGTGAGTAGGAAGATGTATATTTTTCCTTGGAAGCATGGAACTGCACATCGTCAGAAATGGCTCCGTGAATCCTCCACCTGGAATCCCATAGGGACTAGAATCTTAACCCCTTCTTTTAAAGGAAACAAAAAGGACCATCTCAATCTTTCCAGGTATATTTGCTAGGCTCACTTCTTCCTTTCTGGACTTGGAAAAATTGCAGTGAATTCTTCTGCTGATCTAGTTTTATTTTTTATTGCCTCAATGGAGGGATGGGTTTGAGATTTATAAGGCTGCCTGATTCAGACAGGATTATTCTGGGCTCAGTGCAACACAAACACTCAATACACAGCAACACAGACACACACACACACACAAATGTATCACAAAAAATGGACGAGGTGTAAATACACCATATTTTTTTGTAAAAATATTTTTATTTCATTTAAAGTACATACAATTCATCTTCCATTTAACGGTGTATCGTCTGGGTACAAATATCTTGTGCAATACAACATTTTAAAGCTCTTAGAATGAATGAACTGGAAGGGACTTTGGAGGTCTTCTAGTCCATCCCCCCTACTCAAGCAGGAGAACCTATACTATTCCAGATAAGTGACTGTCTCTAGACTCTTCTTTAAAAAAAAAAACACTCCAGTGATGGAGCGCCTGTGATCTGGTTGGGGTCTCAAAGATCATCTAGTCCAGAATACAGGTTGAGAGAGTCGAGAGGGATCTTGAGAGGTCATCTAGTCCACCCCTGCTCAAGCAGGAGGACTTCTGCCCAGGGGTGAGATTCAACAATCCCTGCAACTGGTTCGCTGCCCGGGTTGCTCGGTGGACATGGCCACGCTGGGTATGACCTAGAACTTCCGGGAGGGCCGTTTTTCACCTTCCCCAGAGTCCGGAGGCTTTTGTCGGGCCTCTGGGAGGGCGAAAACGGCCTCCCCCAGGCTCCGGAGGCCTACCGGAAGCCGGAAACAGGCCCATTTCCTGACTTTCGGTACTTCTGGGACACCCCTTTTTCCCCCTCCCAGATCCTCCACATGGAATCTGCACCTACCTGCATCCAAAACGAACCGTGTGGAGAATTTGGGAGGGGAGGGGCAGGATGGGTGGGGCCAGCCAGTCAGTTCAAATACTGGTTCAGCGAACAAGATGTAAATTTAATATCCAGTTTGCCTGAACCGGCTGAATCCTATCCCTGCTTCTACCATTCTGGAACAATCCAATCTCTTCTTTAAAACCTCCTGTGATGACCCTAAGGGGCGTGGCAAAAAGGCCACACAGTCATAAGCAATAAGAATCCCTTTATTATCTCCAACTTTGCCCCCCAATGTTCAGGTTACCTTCGGGCTGGAGCAAAAGTCCAAGGCTGCAGAAAATTAAATCCAAAACAGGGTAAACACAAATGGTAACTTAAAGTCCAAACAAGCCAAACTGAAATAATTAATTTGGCAAGGCAGGAGCAAGAATTTCAGACTAAAAAGCACAGCAAAACTCACATGGCTCAGAAGACGGAACACGGATAAACCAGGAAGATGGATAAACCACGACAACACAGGATAAAGTCACGTTTGCTCCCAGCAGCCTGCCGGCATGCAGCCTGCCTTTCTTATCCACTGTGTTCCCAGCTGCAGCTAATGAAGGGAATCAGGGCCCTTTCCTCCCCTGTAAGCCACGCAACCCACGTCGCTCCCTTCTCCGTTCCTCCCTGCGTGCCCTAGGATGAAGAGGGGGTGGACCCGGGTCTTCCTCTGAACCCCCTCTGCCTTGTTCTACCTTTCCCTGCTCTGCCCAGCCGGACTTTGCCCTTCCCCAGTTTCCTCCCCAGCCAACAGAGCCACACTCCCACTTCCTGTCAGCTGTTCGTCTTCCTCCTCGGATTCAGACTCTGACAGGGGCACGACACCTCCAGGGATGGAGCACCCATCCATAATCTGGTATTTCTTGACCGTGGCAACTTGAAGATGGGTGATCTACAACTCCCAGAATCCCCGGAATCCCCTGGGCAGCAACCTAAATTTTGGGCTGGATTGTGATCACGAGAAGGAGGAGGGCTACCTATAATGGGATGGAGATTGGGAAGGGGTCTTTTTATTGTGTCCTAATGCCCTCTCTGGATCAGGGGGAGACAACACCATAATCCTTTGGAACGTGGGCACTGGGGAGGCCCTGATCACGCTGGACGACCTCCACACTGACGTCATATACAACGTGTGTTGGAATCGCAATGGCAGCCAGATTGTCACCACCTGCAAGGACAAACACCTACGCATCATCGACCCCCGGCAGCACCTGGTTGTGGCAGTGAGTGAGGCCGGCTGAGGGGTGGGTGGGTGGGATTGCCTTAACCTGCCCCCAGCATGTGGGGTAGGTGCGAGTTTTGCTTCCCTTGTTTGGCATCTTCTGAGTGGCTGAGATTAACCTTGGGAGCTAGAAGAGGGGTGGACTTCAATTCCCAGAATCCCCCAGCCAGCCTGCTTTAAGAGGGGAGGACTTCCACTCCCAGAATCCCCCAACCAGCCTGCTTTAAGAGAGGGGGACTTCCACTCCCAGAATCCCTTAGCCAGCCTGCTTTAAGAGGGCAGGACTTCCACTCCCAGAATCCCCCAGCCAGCCTGCTTTAAGAGGGGAGGGCTTCCACTCCCAGAATCCCCCAGCCAGCCTGCTTTAAGAGGGGATGGCTTCCACTCCCAGAACCCCCCAGCCAGCCTGCTTTAAGAGGGGAGGACTTCCACTCCCAGAATCCCCCAACCAGCCTGCTTTAAGAGAGGGGGACTTCCAGAATCCCTTAGCCAGCCTGCTTTAAGAGGGGAGGACTTCCACTCCCAGAATCCCCCAGCCAGCCTGCTTTAAGAGGGGAGGGCTTCCACTCCCAGAATCCCCCACCCAGCATGCTTTAAGAGGGGAGGGCTTCCTCTCCCAGAATCCCCCAGTCAGCCTGCTTTAAGAGGGCAGGACTTCCTCTCCCAGAATCCCCCAGTCAGCCTGCTTTAAGAGGGCAGGACTTCTACTCCCAGAATTCCCCAGCCAGCCTGCTTTAAGAGGGGAGGGCTTCCTCTCCCAGAATCCCCCACCCAGCCTGCTTTAAGAGGGGAGGGCTTCCACTCCCAGAATCCCCCAGCCAGCATCCTTTAAGAGGGGAGGGCTTCCACTCCCAGAATCCCCCAGCCAGCCTGCTTTAAGAGGGGTGGGCTCCCACTCCCAGAATCCCTTAACCAGCATGCTTTAAAAGGGAAGGGCTTCCACTCCCAGAATCCCCCAGCCTGCATGCTTTAAGAGGGGTGGGCTTCCACTCCCAAAATCCCTCAGCCAGCCATGCTGCCTGGGGAATTCTGGGAGTGGAAGTCCACTCATCTTAAAGAGACCAAGATTGAGAAACGGTGTACTAATGCTTTGTGGGTGCTGTGTTTGTGTGATATAACCCACTAACCCTTGCCCCCAGGAGACCCTCAAGCCTCATGAGGGGGCACGTCCCATCCGAGCCATCTTCCTGGCTGACGGCTGCGTCTTCACCACCGGCTTCAGCAAGATGAGTGAGCGGCAGCTGGCCCTCTGGGATTTGGTACGGCTGGCTGGCGTCCGGAGGGGGCAACCAACCCATGCCTGGGAGTGGTCTCTCTGGGGAGGGGAGAGAGGAAGGGGTGTATGGGGGCTACATGACTTCACCTTTGACTTCACAGGAGGAGAAGAGGAGCAACAGAATAAGAGGGGTGGACTTCAACTCCCAGAATTCCCTAGCCGGCAGGCCTCAAAATGGGAGGACTTCAACTCCCAGAATTCCCTAGCCGGCAGGCCTCAAAATGGGTGGACTTCCACTCCCAGAATTCCCTAGCCGGCAGGCCTCAAAATGGGAGGACTTCAACTCCCAGAATTCCCAAGCCGGCAGGCCTCAAAATGGGAGGACTTCAACTCCCAGAATTCCCTAGCCGGCAGGCCTCAAAATGGGAGGACTTCAACTCCCAGAATTCCCAAGCCGGCAGGCCTCATAATGGGAGGATTTCAACTCCCAGAATTCCCTAGCCGGCAGGCCTCAAAATGGGAGGACTTCAACTCCCAGAATCCCCGAGCCAGCAGGCCTCATAATGGGAGGATTTCAACTCCCAGAATTCCCTAGCCGGCAGGCCTCAAAATGGGAGGACTTCAACTCCCAGAATTCCCTAGCCGGCAGGCCTCAAAATGGGAGGACTTCAACTCCCAGAATCCCCGAGCCAGCAGGCCTCATAATGGGAGGATTTCAACTCCCAGAATTCCCTAGCCGGCAGGCCTCAAAATGGGAGGACTGCAACTCCCAGAATTCCCTAGCCGGCAGGCCTCAAAATGGGAGGACTTCAACTCCCAGAATCCCCGAGCCGGCAGGCCTCAAAATGGGAGGACTTCAACTCCCAGAATTCCCTAGCAGGCAGGCCTCAAAATGGGAGGACTTCAACTCCCAGAATTCCCTAGCTGGCAGGCCTCAAAATGGGAGGACTTCAACTCCCAGAATTCCCAAACCAGCAGGAATTCTGGGAATTGAAGTCCACAGGTTGTAAAATAGGCATAGATGCCCGCAGTTGGGTTAGAAAGAGTGTATGTAACCCCTTGGCCTTCCTCTTCCTCTCTCCTCTGGCCGGCCCGCTTCTCTGTGACCCGGCCGGCCCCGTAACACGCTCTTTCCCGTCTGCCAGGAGAGGTTGGCGGCCCACGAAGGGATGAGGCCCATGCGCGCCGTCTTTACCCGCGAGGGACAGATCTTCACCACGGGGTTCACCCGCATGAGCCAGCGGGAGCTGGGCCTCTGGGACCCGGTAGTCGGGCTGCATGGTGTGGACCCCCATCCTCTGGGAACTCGGGCATTGGTCTGCCCAGCCCCTCCCCTCCTGTCTCTGGGGGGCGTTGCAGAGCCACTTTCGGGTAGGGGAGGGATGCCCATGGGCCAAGGCGTTCCTATATGCATCAAGTCCAGAACATGTGCACACACAAACACACACACACACACACATATGTTCCTGTAGAAGTCAGTGCTGCCAAGGCCGCTTCAACCTTGATTTCAACTCATTCAACGTTCTTAGGCCTGTTTTAGTAGTTGCCGTAAAAAAAAAGGGGGGGAGAGGAAGGACGTTCCAATTCTTCATCTTTAAAATATCATCACTAAACTACCAGAGCTTTTGCCGTTGAATATATTTAATTGGAGGATGTGATTGACGACACCCAGCCTGTGAAGGTGCTCAATTGGAGAATCTGATTGATGACCCACCCGGGGGCGGGGAAACAGGGTCACAGGTGACCATTCAAATGACGTAGGTCAGAGTTGGCTTCCTACAGGGCAGTGCCAGGATGTCGCCTCTAATAAATCCTTTGAAGTTTTTTGAAGTTTGGCTCGAGAATCATGATTTAATTTGGGTGATTGCTGGAATCCTGACACTTGAGCTGGTCATGATTGAACTCCAAGCAGTTGGCAGAGTCATCCTGCAATAGCAATAGCACTAGGGGGTGGGATTCTACCGGTTCAGACTGGTTTGGGCGAACGCGGGGTTAAATTTACATCTGGTTCACCAAACCAGCCCCTCTGCCCTGCCCCTCCCCTCCCAAGAGTCTCCATTTTGGATGCAGGTAAGTGCAGCTTCTGCGCGGAGGCTCTGGGAAGGGGGAAAACGGGCCTGTTTCTGGCTTATGGTGGGCTTTCAGAGCCCAGGGGAGGCCATTTTTGCCTTCCCAGAGGCCCAAGGGAAGCCTCCAGACTCTGGGGAAGGTAAAAAATGGTCCTTCCGGAAGTTCCAGTAGGCCACGCCCACCATGCCACGCCCACCCAGCAACTGGGCAGCGAACCGGTTGCTGGGGTTGTTGAATCCCACCTCTGAATAGCACTTTGACTTATATGCCACTTCACAGTGCTCAACAGCCCTCTCTAAGCGGTTTACAAGTCCGCCACGTTGCCCCCAACCATCTGGGTCCTCATTTTACCGACCTTGGAAGGACGGAAGGCTGAGTTAACCTGGAGCCTGGCGGGATTTGAACTGCCGGATTGCAGGCAGCCAACAGCCAGCAGAAGTAGCCGGCAGTACCGCGCTCTAACCACTGCGCCACCGTGAAAGTGAACCTCATATTTACACACAGAGAAATTTAAACACAGAGAGAAATTTACACATGCACCCATAGACACATCCCCTGTGGAAGTCAGCATTGCACTGATGGTAAAAGTGAACCTCAAATTTACACACACACCTTTACACACACAGAAATTTACACAAGCACATACATACAGACACATTCCCTGTGGAAGTTGGCACTGCAATGATAGTGAAAGTGAACCTCAAATTCACAGAGAAATTTACACACACACATTTACACACAGAGAAATTTATACACAGAAATTTACACATAGAAATTTACACATACAGCCATAGACACATCCCCTGTGGAAGTCAGCATTGCATTGATGGTAAAAGTGAACCTCAAATTTACACACACAGAAATTTACACAAGCACATACATACAGACACATTCCCCATGGAAGTTGGCACTGCAATGATAGTGAAAGTGAACCTCAAATTCACAGAGAAATTTACACACACATTTACACACATAGAAATTTACACAAACACATTCTCCGTGGAAGTCGGCACTGCAATGATGGTGATAGTGAACCTCAAATTTACAGAAAAATTTACACATACACATTTTCTTACATAGAAATTTACACAAACACTTACATATAGACACATTCCCCACTGCAAAGATGATGAAAATGAATCTAAAATTTATGCACACTCACATTTACCCACATATAAATTTACACACACACTCACCAAAGATGCTGAATCTGAGCACCAAACTCAACTCAACAATGAAGACAAGGGCAGGAAGTCCTCAACTTATAACTATTCATTTAGTGACCGTTCAAAGTTACAATGGCATTGAAAAAAAAAGTGACTTATGACCACTTTCCACACTTAACGACGGTTGCAGCATCCCTGCAGTCCCGTGATCAAAATTCAGACTCTTAGCAACCGACTCGTAGTTATGATGGTCACAGTGCCCTGGGGGGGGGGGTGTCACGCAATCCCCTTTTGCAACCTTCTGACAGGCAAAGCCACAGGGCGGGAAGCTGGGATTTGCTTAACGACCGTGTTTCTAACTACACAACTGCAGTGATTCACTTAGCAGCGGTGGCAAGGAAGGTCGTAAAATGGGACAAATTTCTCCTTATCAAATGTCTCGCTTAGCAACAGCCATTTTGGGCTCAAATGTGGTCGTAAGTCGAGGACTGCCTGCACTTAGTCGCACCCTCTCCTTTTCTCACAACAAACCTTCTGTTTACGCCGGATGTCGCCTTCCCCGATGGCGTCAGGTGTCAATCAAATTTATTGCCCATCTGGGCAAGGTTCTGATTGTCCAGCAGAGGGCAGCACTTGGCCTACTTTTGACTCCAACAGGGTTCAGCAGTTGACATTTGGACAGGAGGCCACCAGGTGATGCCAGGGCCCAAAAACCTTAACTGGGAAGTTGAAGCTCCGAGGAGACTTGACTTCCGGTTCTGACCATCCCCGGACAATGCCTGGTTCCCAGAATCTTATTGCTGTGGATTTGGGGGGGGGGGGTTGGGGTGTGTGTGTAGGGGAATGGAAGGGTGCATGGGGGTGTGCTGTGTTCCCAGGTGGGGGGGGGCAGCTGCAAAAAAAGAGGATGTGGGGGAGCTTCTAAAATAGGTGGTGGGACTAGGAATGGACTATGTAGTCCGTGCAGCCCAGGGGTCTCCAACCTTGGCCGCTTTTTAAGACTGTATCATAGAATAACAGAGTTGGAAGGGACCTTGGAGGTCATCTAGTCCAACCCTCTGCTCGAGCAGGAGGGTCGATTCCAAAGATTAGCTAGCCTCTACCTAGGATTGAACTCACAAGCCTCGTGACCTCTTAAGGCCACCGGAGATGCTTGTGGGCTTCGACTCCCAGAATTCCCCAGCCAGCCTTCTGGGAGTTGAAGTCCGCAAAAGTAGCCAAAGGTTGGACACCCCTAGTGTGTCGTCCCATGAGGCACTGCGCCTCAGGCTGCAGGGAGACGGTTAGAGTGCATGAGGCTAAAGGCAGGAGCGTTAGGGAGGGGGTCAGACTAGACATCCTCTGGGGAAGCCCTCAGTTAGGATAGTAGGCCCAGGATGTGGCCCTTCAAGGAGCATTTAGGTTAACAACTGGCATTGTCCTCCGTGATTCCAGGGGGTTGGAATGGGGAGGGGTGTGTGCAATGTCAGCCTGGGTCCCCCCTCCCATCAGCTGCGTGTATGGGCCTTGGAGTGGGGCTGAGGGTTATTGTTTTTTGACTCCTTTCCTGGCCTCTGCAGAAGAATTTCGAGGAGCCCATCGCCCTCCAGGAAATGGACACCAGCAACGGGGTCCTCCTGCCCTTTTATGACCCAGATTCCAGCATAGTCTACCTGTGTGGAAAGGTAGGTCAACAGGGGAGGAAGGTAATTTACCCCCTGGGGATGGGGTGGGTGGGGGCAGGGAATCCACTCTGGGGAGAAATGGAGTGGGGGCCACAGGGCTCCCCTCCGACAAGATCTGTCATAAATGGGGTAGGGTTTCCTGCTTGGGCAGGGGGTTGGACTAGATGACCTACAAGGTCCCTTCCAACTCTGATGATCTGTTATCTGAGATGATTCCGCATGTTGATAAATTTGATGTCTTAGCCAAGCTGAGTGCAGCCCCCTCCCACCTTAGACCCACTGCACAGGTTTGGGGTGGGAATAAAAGGGGGGGGCAGGTGTAATTCAGTGTCACCCGCTCCTTGGAGGAAATAAAAAGAGAGAAAGTGAGTGAGTGAGTGAGTGAGTGGAAGGAAGGCAGGGAGGGAGGGAGGAGGGAGGGAGGGAGGGAGGGAGAGAAAGTGAGTGAGTGAATGGAAGGAAGGAAGGAGGAAGGGAGGAAGGAAGGGAGAGAGAGAGAGAGAGTGAGTGGATGGAAGGAAGGAAGGAGAGTGAGTGAGTGAATGGATGGATGGAAGAAAGGAAGGAAGGAAGGGAGAGAAAGAGTGAGTGAGTGAATGGAAGGAAGGAAGGGAGAGAGAGAGAGAGAGTGAATGGAAGGAAGGAAGGGGGAAGGAAGGAAGGGGGAGAGAGAGAGTGAGTGAGTGGATGGAAGGAAGGAAGAAGGAAGAGAGAGAGAGAGAAAGAAAGAAAGAGAAGAAAGAAAGAAAGAAAGAAAGAAAGAAAGAAAGAAAGAAAGAAAGAAAGAAAGAAAGTGAATGGATGGATAGAAGGAAGGAAGGGGAAAGGAAGGAAGAAGAGGGAGAAAGATGGATAGGAGGAAGGTGAGAGGAAGTAAGGACAGAAAGAACAAGAATGAAAAAGAAAGGAAGGAAGGAAGAAGAGGGAGAAAGATGGATAGGAGGAAGTTGGGAGGAAGGAAGGAAGGAAGGAAAGAAAAATGACAAAAAAAGAAAAAAGAGAAAAAGGGAGGAAGGTGGATGGGAGAAAGGAAGGAAAGGCAGGAAGGAGAAAAAAGAAAAAGAGAGGAAGAAGAGGGAGAAAGATGAATAGGAGGAAGGTGGGAGGAAGGAAAGAAAGAAAAAGAACAAAAAGAAAAAAGAAAGAAAGAAAAAGAGGACAACAGAGGAAGGGGGATGGGAGAAAGGAAGGAAGGAGAAAAAGAAAAGACAGGAAAGGAAGAAGTCGGAGGAAGGTGGGTGGGAGGAAGGTGGGGGGAAGGAAGACCAGAGAAAGAAAAAAGGAAAGAAAGAAAGGAGAAAAGAAAACAGAAAGAAAAGGAAAGAAGAGTCCCGCTTTAGGGGAGAAAACCAGGACAGGTGATTTCCAGTTGTGGCATTTTGCAAACTGTCTTGGCTGGCTGGGGAGGAGCAACTTTCTCCCCCTTGCTGGAGGGGAAGGGAGGGGCAGCCGGCCTGAGACCCTCCCCCTCCCGTGCAGGGGGACAGCAGCATCCGCTACTTCGAGATCACGGAGGAGGCGCCCTACGTCCACTACTTGAGCACCTACAGCAGCAAAGAGCCACAGCGTGGCATGGGCTTTATGCCCAAACGGGGACTGGACGTCAGCAAGTGTGAAATCGCCAGGTGAGACTCGGACAGGTGGGCGGGGGACGAGTGGGGGGCGGGGCGGGAACAGCCAAGTGCTGGGATCTCTTGGGCAGAAATCGAATGAAGACCCTTCACAACGCGTGTGAAGTGTGTTTCAGAGTCGGCTAGCTGTCAGGATTCCGGCAGTGACCCCCTCCCACCCCCCATTTAAATCAGGAGTCTCGAGCCAACTTCCAAAACTTCCAAAGGATTTATTCGGAGGGAACATGCCGGCACTGCCTGGGTGCAGCCGACTCTTGAGACACATCATTCACGGTCACCCTGGACCCTGGTTTTCCCCTCCACTTCTCTTGAGTGTATTCGTAATCCATATTCTGCAATGGGACACCTCCATAGCCCAGAGTCACCAATCCTGCTCTCCAGTTAGGATTTTGCATGGCAGAAACGTCAGTCGCCTAAGTGTTCTGACCCAAACCTTGTTCCAAGGAAACAAACACGAAATGGAGGTAAAAGCAACACCTTTTAAGGATACTAAAATAAAATAAATCACCCATGACGTTTTTCATGATGCAAAAATGTAACCTAAAGGCAGCAGATAATTTCGACTCCTTGAAGTGGCCGAGATGATCAGCCACTTTCTTGAGGCAGGGAGTTCCAAAGCCGAAGGAATCCTTTTCTGCTCTCTTAAGCCAGAGACTCTACTACTAATATGGAGGCTCACAACGGCCTCATTCCCCCCCCCCCAAAAAAAAACATTTCTGAGAGATTTCTGCCCCCCTCGCCCACAGTGCTTCACCCCCCAAAAGCTTGACTCCACCAAACCTGGTTCCAAGGAAACAAACACCAAACAGAGATAAAAGCAAAACCTTTTCATGATTCTTTACGAATTCCGTTCCTTCCCGGTTCAAAGGCTGTTTCAAACTCATTGTCTCTGATAAGAAGGAGCCTTGCCAAGGTGGTGAGAGGCTGCCAAGAAAACCAGATAAAGTTGCCAAGAAATAGTTCAAACACAAAAAATCTCCAAACACCAACCAAGATATTTTGAACGTCCACAAGGCTTGAGTGCAAAAACGACTTTGCTTCCTGCAAAGCACTCTGGTTTCTCAGCTGGCTTTTATCTTCTCAGGGAGCCGCCATTACCTTGCAGCCTTACTCCCGAGTCGCCTGTGCTGCTGCAGCTACTCTTTCCTTTGAGCAGCCCTGGCGCACACGCCCTGGGCACAGGCTCCTCGGGGTCCTCTTCCTCATTGCTGCCAGCCCCCACAAGCTCCGAAGGCAGCACCCCATCCCCTGGTGGTCCTGGCCCCATCCCTGCATCACACGCAGGCCCCTCATCTGAATCCTCACTCTCCGAGACCTCTGCCTGCTGCCGGAGTTTGGGTCGTTACTATCTTTGAAAAAACATTGATGGAATGCATTTTTGGTTTCCAAGCTGCCGCACTGTTCCCCTCTCCTTTTCTTTTCTAAAAAGTCCCTAGAAATATTTTGTGAGTTGACAGGCAACTCCTGGACTCACAACAATTCCTTTAATGGCCGTTTGAAGTTACAACGGCACAGGACAATTTGACTTACGACCATTTTTCCCCCCACTCTTACGACGATTGCTGCTTCCCCCAGGGTCAAAATTCTATCCCCCCTCCCCACCTGGAAAGAAATCTCTTCCAAATGCAAAAGGCAAGTGGAGGAGTTTGTTTCAGTTTCACAGCACCAAGCAGCTTTAGTTCAGGAGAGTTAAGCCACGCCCAGGCTCCTTGCTGTCTCCTCCTTGCTCACACAGCAAATACTCTTTCAGTTTCCAAACAGCCCTCAACTCTCACACACAGACAGGACGCTAGCCAGATGACTACCAATGGATGCTGGTAGGCAGAGGCAGAATTCTTTCCCCCCTTATTTTGCCCCCCTAAAACTAAGCCCGACTACATTGTTTTGTAGCGAAGCATGGGGTATCAAGCTAGTGGATCATATAAGAGTAGTGTCTTGATTAGTAAATTATTATTGATAAATGACTATGACACTAATATTGGTTATAAATTAGTGCAAAATAAATCACAATTGATAAATGACCATTGATAAATATAAAATAAGGGAGCCGTTTTTTTTAATTCTCCTTTCAATCATAGTTTGCATTGTTTTATATTTATTTTTTAATGTTTTTATATATATCTATTGTGGGCCATCCAGAGTCACCTTCAGTGCAATGGAGGGGGCTATATAAATTCAATTAACAAACAGACAAATAAGGGAACATTTCCTTCCCTCTCTTTCCTTTCTTAGTTTGCATTTTGAATTCGCTTGGCAGTGCCCCTTTTCTCATCTTTTTCTTTCTCCTTCATTTCTTCATCAAATTTCTCTAGCTGCCAAAAAGAGTTTTTCTTTCTACATATTTATTTCTAATTTTTTAAAAGCTCCTTTTTTAAAGGTTCTTTTGCTAGTTGCGTATATTAAGAAGGGGAAACAAAAAATAATTTCGATGCACAAGTTAATAATTGTGCCAGGAAATTGTTCAGGGTGAGGTTTGTAGGAGGAAATTGGTGGCAAAGAGAAAATCTTGCCCAACTAATAAATTATATATTCAGATGCTTTTTGGAACTGCAGCTCTCTACCTCCCAGGCCAAGTATAGCTAAACTGATGTAGGATCTAAATTATAATTTAGATTTAGGCTCTAAATTATAGCTTATCATTAATTATTATATATTATTCACCTTCTGTTCTTTTGGAACATGGGTGCTGAAGGATGGCCGTTTTCCAGCCAATAAATCCAATTAAAAGGCACAAGGCTTTGTAAGTTGCAGTATTTTTCAAACTTTTAACCGCCTTAAGAGGGGTGGACTTCAACTCCCATCAATGCTGCCTGGGGAATTCTGGGAGTTGAAATCCACGACACTTAAAGTGGTGGAAATTGAGAACCATTGGGCTTAATTTGGTGGGTGAGGGAGGGAGAGGGAATTGCATGATTTTAAAAGAAATTTCCTGTGGGGTGGGGTCAAAAAACACCCTCTTCAGACACAAAGGGATTTCTGTTCTACTCCCTCTACTCCTTTATTTTATTGATTTGATTTGTCAATTGCTTACAAGATAATAGGTATATAAGTATAAACATGAGTAAGAATACAGGAAATAGGTACAAATGGGGACAATAGGACAGGGACGGTAGGCACAATGGTGCACTTATGCAAGCCCCCTAAAGACCTCTTAGGAATGGGTATTCCCTTCCTTCCTTCCTTCCTTCCTTCCTTCCTTCCTTCCTTCCTTCCTTCTTTCCTCCCACTCCCTTCTTTTCCTTCTCCCTTCCTTCTTTTCTCTCCTTCCTTCCTTCCTTCCTTCCTTCTCATTTTCCTTCTTTCTTTTGTCCCTCCCTCCTTTCTCATTTTCCTCCCTTCTCTCCTTCCTTCTCATACCTATCACCTTTTTCCTTCCTTCCTTTTTTATTTATTTTTATTTATTTGATTTGTCGATCGCTTACAAGATAATAGGTGTCATAGATTCAGGCATGGGTAGAATGAATGGAGACAGTCTTAGTTGGTGAACTTTCAACTCTTTATTGCATAGTGACTTCTAACTTGTATCACAACCAGCGTTGCCAGATTCAAAATGTAAAATTATCGTACCCGAGACTCAAAATTATCGTTTTTTTGAGAAAATTATCGTACATATAGCAAACTCTATATCTCACAGGAAGTACCAACTGTAGGCATATATCCATGTGGAAAATGTCCGAACTGAAGGCATGAAGCCACAAGATACGATCCCGCAAAACTTACGATCAGCAATAAACTACCTCAATGGGCCTGACGCGCGCGACGACTAGCTGACTCGACTCGTACTCGTACTTGTACGTAGCTCGTGAGCGAGCGTGTATCACGTATGCACAAACTACACGCGCGTACGCACACACACGTGATCTAGACTCATGAAGTTGCATGAACCCACGAAAAGTACAGTATGGTAAAATACTAGCTCTTAAGGGTATAATAAAGTTGCTTTCAGGGCAGCTGCAATTTAAATTGCCAAACTGTAAAATTATCGTACATTTGACCTTTTTGGGAATTATTGATCGTACATCGTACAGAGGGCCAAATTATCGTACAAATACGATAATTATCGTACGTCTGGCAACACTGATCACAACAACTCTATTTATATAGGTAATGCTAATGTGAAATAACCAATAGGAGCTTGTGAAACGCTAGCTCCAGTACCAATAAGAGTCCTTCGTTAAGGGCCAATCAGATTCTCAGAACCCAACCAATCCGATCTAGCCGCTTAACACCCAATCAGAAGTGTAGGGCCAGAACCCTGCACTTTACCCCAAGCTTGCCTTTATTCAACTATTTACATACATAACAATAGGTATAAGTATAAATATGAGTAAGAATATAGGAAATAGGGACGGATAAATGGGGACAATAGGACAGGGACGGTAGGCACGATGGTGAACTTATGCACGCCCCTTACAGACCTCTTAGGAATGAGTTATTCCCTTCCTTCCTTCCTTCCTTCCTTCCTTCCTTCCTTCCTTCCTTCCTTCCTTCCTTCCTTCCTTCCTTCCTTCCTTCCTTCTCCTTCCCTGTTCTCCTCCTTCCCCCTTCCTTCTTTCCTTTCTTCCTTCATTTTTTATTTATTTTTATTTATTTGATTTGTCGATCGCTTACAAGATAATAGGTATAAGTACAAACACGAGTAAGAATACAGGGAATAGGGATGAATAAATGGGGACAATAGGACAGGGACGGTAGGCACGATGGTGCACTTATGCAGGCCCCTTACAGACCTCTTAGGAACGGGGTGAGGTCAATAGTGCATAGTTTGAGGTTGAAGTTTTTGGGGTTTGAGGATGTGACAACAGAGTCAGGTACAAAAGAAATCCATTTTTGAGTATGATTCAAAAGCAGGAAGAGGATTATGGGATGGGGGGAAGGGATGAGGGTTGGGGGGGAGCCTTATGCAACACCCCAGCCATGCCAGACCCAAAACTTCCTTCTCTCTCCCCACAACCACACAGGTTTTACAAGCTGCACGAACGAAAATGTGAGCCCATTGTTATGACTGTACCCCGAAAAGTGAGTCTTTTATGAATGGGGCGGCCCAATTGTCTGGTATGGAGTAGTAGGGTCTCTTGCCTGAGCAGGGGGTTGGACTAGAAGACCTTCAAGGTCCCTTCCAAGTCTGTTATTCTGTAAATAGAATAACACCTTTTTAGATCACTTGCATGGGGTTCAAACCGAAGGACAGAAATACTTTTACTGTGGAACCCCAAATCTCAATTACAAAGGATGTGAGCATCCTTCAGCAAAGACGCCTGCATCTAGCCTATTCTTGCATTTCATCCTATTTCCTTGCAGTGCTTCAGCTTTAAAATGCAATTTCTTCAAACTAAAATGTATTTGCCAACCTTGGCAATCTTTAAGATGGGTGTATTCCCTTTCCCAGAATCCCCAGCTAGCATCCTTTAAGAGGGGAGGACTTCCACTCCCAGAATCCCCCAGCCAGCCTGCTTTAAGAGGGGAGGGCTTCCACTCCCAGAATCCCCCAGCCAGCATGCTTTAAGAGGGGAGGACTTCCACTCCAAGAATCCCCCAGCCAGCATGCTTTAAGAGGGGAGGACTTCCACTCCCAGAATCCCCCAGCCAGGATGCTTTAAGAGGGTGGATTTCCACTCCCAAAATCCCCCAGCCAGCCTGCTTTAAGAGGGGAGGACTTCCACTCCCAGAATCCCCCAGTCAGTCATGCTCTAAGAGGGGAGGACTTCCACTCCCAGAATCCCCCAGCAAGGATGCTTTAAGAGGGGAGGGCTTCCACTCCCAGAATCCCCCAGCCAGCCTGCTTTAAGAGGGGAGGGCTTCCACTCCCAGAATCCCCCAGCCAGCCTGCTTTAAGAGGGGAAGACTTCCGCTCCCAGAATCCCCCAGCCAGCCTGCTTTAAGAGGTGAAGACTTCCACTCCCAGAATCCCCCAGCCAGCCTGCTTTAAGAGGGGAGGGCTTCCACTCCCAGAATCCTCCAGCAAGGATGCTTTAAGAGGGGAGGACTTCCACTCCCAGAATCCCCCAGCAAGGATGCTTTAAGAGGGGAGGACTTCCACTCCCAGAATCCCCCAGTCAGTCATGCTCTAAGAGGGGAGGACTTCCACTCCCAGAATCCCCCAGCAAGGATGCTTTAAGAGGGGAGGACTTCCACTCCCAGAATCCCCCAGCCAGCCTGCTTTAAGAGGGGAGGGCTTCCACTCCCAGAATCCCCCAGTCAGTCATGCTCTAAGAGGGGAGGACTTCCACTCCCAGAATCCCCCAGCAAGGATGCTTTAAGAGGGGAGGGCTTCCACTCCCAGAATCCCCCAGCCAGCCTGCTTTAAGAGGGGAGGATTTCCACTCCCAGAATCCCCCAGTCAGTCATGCTCTAAGAGGGGAGGACTTCCACTCCCAGAATCCCCCAGCAAGGATGCTTTAAGAGGGGAGGACTTCCACTCCCAGAATCCCCCAGCAAGGATGCTTTAAGAGGGGAGGACTTCCACTCCCAGAATCCCCCAGCCAGCCTGCTTTAAGAGGGGAGGGCTTCCACTCCCAGAATCCCCCAGCCAGCCTGCTTTAAGAGGGGAGGACTTCCACTCCCAGAATCCCCCAGCAAGGATTTTAAGAGGGGAGGACTTCCACTCCCAGAATCCCCCAGCAAGGATGCTTTAAGAGGGGAGGACTTCCACTCCCAGAATCCCCCAGTCAGTCATGCTCTAAGAGGGGAGGACTTCCACTCCCAGAATCCCCCAGCAAGGATGCTTTAAGAGGGGAGGGCTTCCACTCCCAGAATCCCCCAGCCAGCCTGCTTTAAGAGGGGAGGGCTTCCACTCCCAGAATCCCCCAGTCAGTCATGCTCTTAAGAGGGGAGGACTTCCACTCCCAGAATCCCCCAGCAAGGATGCTTTAAGAGGGGAGGGCTTCCACTCCCAGAATCCCCCAGCCAGCCTGCTTTAAGAGGGGAGGGCTTCCACTCCCAGAATCCCCCAGTCAGTCATGCTCTAAGAGGGGAGGACTTCCACTCCCAGAATCCCCCAGCAAGGATGCTTTAAGAGGGGAGGGCTTCCACTCCCAGAATCCCCCAGCCAGCCTGCTTTAAGAGGGGAGGATTTCCACTCCCAGAATCCCCCAGTCAGTCATGCTCTAAGAGGGGAGGACTTCCACTCCCAGAATCCCCCAGCAAGGATGCTTTAAGAGGGGAGGACTTCCACTCCCAGAATCCCCCAGCAAGGATGCTTTAAGAGGGGAGGACTTCCACTCCCAGAATCCCCCAGCAAGGATGCTTTAAGAGGGGAGGACTTCCACTCCCAGAATCCCCCAGCCAGCCTGCTTTAAGAGGGGAGGACTTCCACTCCCAGAATCCCCCAGCAAGGATGCTTTAAGAGGGGAGGGCTTCCACTCCCAGAATCCCCCAGCCAACATACTTTAAAAGGGGTGGGCTTCTACTCCCAGAATTTCCTAGGAAACATGCTTTAAGAGGATTGATTATTTCCTAGCTGGGGAATTCTGGAAGTCCACACAATTTAAGGTTGCCAAAGCTGGCATAGACTGGTACAACTTCCAGAGACTTACAAAATCCCTCTCCCCATTCCTGGCAGTCGGACCTCTTCCAGGATGACCTCTACCCGGACACCCCGGGCCCCGAGCCGGCCCTGGAGGCAGATGAATGGCTGGCGGGGAAAGACGCGGAGCCCCTCCTGGTCTCCCTGCGGGACGGCTACGTCCCCCTCAAGAACCGGGAGCTCAAAGTCAGTAAGAAGAATGTCCTGGACAGTAAGCCCCCGCCCGGTTCACGCAGGAGCCTCTCCAGCTGCGACTCCAATTTTTCTGTGAGTTGTTGACCGTTTTGTGTGTTTGAGTGCGAGAGAGACAGAGACAGAGACAGAGACAGAGAAAGAGACAGAAAGAAACAGAGAGAAGAAGACAGCAAAAGAGAGAGACACACAGAGAGAGAGACAGAGAGACAGAAAGACAAAGAGAAAGAGACAGAGAGAAAGAGACAGAAAGAGAGAGAGAGAAAGAGACAAGGAGAGACAGACAGACACACACAGAGAGAGACAGAGAAAGAGAGATAGAGACAAAGAGAAATAGAGACAGAGAAGAGAGAGAGAGACAAAGAGAGAAAGAGATAGAGACAGAGAAAGAGACAGAAAGAAACAGAGAGAAGAAGACAGCAAAAGAGAGAGACACACACAGAGAGAGACAGAGACAGAGAGACAGAAAGACAAAGAGAAAGAGACAGAGAGAAAGAGACAGAAAGACAAAGAGAGAGATAGAGAGAAAGAGACAAGGAGAGACAGACAGACACACAGAGAGAGAGAGACAGAGAAAGAGAGATAGAGACAAAGAGAAATAGAGACAGAGAAGAGAGAGAGACAGAAAGAGACAGAGAGAAGGAGACAGAAAAAGAGAGAGAGAAAGAGAGAGAGAGAGAGATTGAGAGAGACAGAGAGAGAGACAGAGACAGACAGAGACAGAAAGAAAAAAGAGAGACAGAGACAGAGAGTCAGAGACAAAGAGAGAAAGAAAGAAAGAAAGAGACAGAAGGAGAGACAGACACACACACACAGAGAGAGAGAGAGAAACAGAGAGAAAGAGAGAAAGAGGAAATAGAGAGAAAGAGAGACAAACAGAGACAGAGAAGAGAGAGAGAGACCGAGAGAAGGAGACAGAAAAAGAGAGAGACAGAGAGAGAGATAGAAAGAGATTGAGAGAGACAGAGACACAGAGAAAGAGAGACAGAGAGAGGAAACAGAGAGAAAGAGAGACAGAAACAGAGACAGAGAAGAGAGACAGAAAGACAGAGAGAAGGAGACAGAAAAAGAGAGAGAGAAAGAGATAGAGAGATAGAAAGAGATTGAGAGAGACAAAGAGAGAGACAGAGACAGACAGAGACAGAAAGAAAAAAGAGAGAGACAGAGACAGAGAGAGTCAGAGACAAAGAGAGAAAGAAAGAAAGAGACAGAAGGAGAGACAGACACACACAGAGAGAGACAGAGACAGAGAGAAGGACACAGAAAAAGACACACACACACACACACACACACAGAAAGAGATTGAGAGACAGAGAGAGACAGAGACACAGAAAGAGAGACAGAGGAAACAGAGAGAAAGAGAGACAGAAACAGAGACAGAGAAGAGAGAGAGAGAGACAGAAAGAGACAGAGAGAAGGAGACAAAAAGAGAGAGAGAGACAGAGAGAGAGAGATAGAAAGAGATTGAGAGAGACAGAGAAAGAGAGACAGAGAGAGGAAACAGAGAGAAAGAGAGACAGAAACAGAGACAGAGAAGAGAGAGAGAGAGACAGAAAGAGACAGAGAGAAGGAGACAAAAAGAGAGAGAGAGACAGAGAGAGAGATAGAAAGAGATTGAGAGAGACAGAGAAAGAGAGACAGAGAGAGGAAACAGAGAGAAAGAGAGACAGAGACAGAGAAGAGAGAGAGACAGAAAGAGACAGAGAGAAGGAGACAGAAAAAGAGAGAGACACACAGAGAGAGAGAGAGATAGAAAGAGATTGAGAGAGACAGAGACACAAAGAAAGACAGACAGACGAGACAAAGACAAAGAGAGAGACAGAGAGACAGAGACAGAAAGAAAAAGAAAGACAGAGACAAAGAGGGAGAGGGAGAGAAGAAAGAAAGAAAGAAAGAAAGAAAGAAAGAAAGAAAGAAAAGAAAGAAAGAAAGAAAGAAAGAAAGAAAGAAAGAAAGAAAGAAAGAAAGAAAGAAAGACATACAGAGAGAGAGAGAGAGAGAGAAGAGACACAGAGAGACAGACAGAGGCAGAAAGAGACAGACAGAGACAGAGACAGACTGAGAGAAAGAGAGAGACACAGAGACGGATACAGAGAGACAGAAGACAGACAGAGAAGAGAGAGGCAGAGATAGAAACTGTGGATTTTGTCTGAAGATCCACTGAGCCCCTTCTTCCTTCTTTAACTGACATACCTCCTTTTCTTTCTCCTCCTTTTTTCCCCTTTCTTCTCCGCTCCTCCTTTCTTCTCCACTTATCCTTTTCATTTGCTTCCTCCTTCTTCCTTCTTCCTCCCTCTCTTTTTTCCTCTCCATCTCCTCCTTTCTTTCTTCTCCTTTTCGTTCTCGTCGTCCTCTTCTTCTCTTCCTCTTTTTTTCTTTCTTTCTCTTTCTTATCCTTTTCATTCTCCTCCTTTTTTTTCCTTTTTCTCCTCCTCCTCCATCCTCATCTTCTCCTTCTCCTTTTCTTTCTCCTCTTCCTCCCCTTCCTCTTCTATTTTCTTCTTCCTCCTCCTCCTCCTCTTCTCCCCCCCCCCAGACCTCCACCCTCGAAGACCTCTTGCAAGAAATCCGCACTCTGCGCCAGACCATCGAAGATCACGAGAAGCGCATCACCGACCTGGAAAACACGCTCTGCGAACTTGCAGATGTGACGGACTAAAGTCTCTTCCGCACCCGAGAATGTTGCCATCCGGGAGGCGAGACCGAGCATCTCTGCCTCCATCCACACCGGCTTCTCCTCCTCCTCCTCCTCCTCCTCTACCCAGTGGGCATTTGTAGGGGCTGCTGCCCGTTGGCAGGGAACGGCCCTGCTCTCTCTCTCATCCCAACCGGACCCCGGGGCTGCCTTGACTATTGTGGATTTTTTTGGAGAGAAAAGGGTCTTCCATGGACCGTTGGAGGCTGGAGGGTGGGATAGGATTGGTATGATGTCAACTCACCTTTCGTTCCCCCCTCCAGGGATGGGGCAAAAGGCGGTTGGGTTGCTGTGAGCCACAGGTGTGTTGTGAGTTTTGCAGTGCAATGGACCCTTAGACTGGCAAGGTTAGAAACGGGCCTGGGTCTGCGGAGAGGGAGGGGGAGAGAGAAGGGGACAGCCAGACCCTGCTGGCAGGGGGATGGTTTTACCAGAGGGCTGTGTGTGTGTTTCTGTGTGTGTGTGTGTGTCAAGAGGATTCTCCAGCCCCTGCTGGAAGGGGAGGGGGCTCTGCAGCCCAGCACCACTAGCTCCGAGGGGTGGCACTTCCGTGATAAATTGAGGTGGTATTTGGGGAGGGGGGGGTGTTGCCTGCAGCCTTGTGGCGAAGGGAGAAAGCGGTGGCGTTTTCCATCCCAATTGCTGAATGTTGTACAGAGGTTGCACAACTGGGCCAGGCCCAGATTGTGCAGCTGTGGGGGGGGGGGGAGAGAAATTAAGGCCATTGCTCATTTGCATATGCTGATAAATATATACATATATAGATATATATAATGTGGCTCATTTCCAATGGCTGATTAGGCTTCTTGGCTCTGAGTTATTTTCTTCAGGTGGGAGGGAAAGGGAAACGGGCAAGCCTGGGACCCAGATGGATGCCCTTGAGGGAATCCACGAGCAACCTCAAGAGGACAGCCGCATTTTCTCTCCACGCACAGCCCTGCAAGCTGGGGGATTCTGGGAGTTGAAGTCCCCGTCCTCTGTCTTAAAATGGCCGAAGTTGAAAGACCCTGAACTATGTAAATACAGGCAGTCCTTGTCTTACGACCGACCGTTGAGACCCAATTTTCTGTGGCTAAGCGAGACGGCCATTAAGTGAGTTTTTGCCCAGTTTTACCCCCTTTCTTGTCCATAGTTGTAGTTAAGTCGGTCAAACAGTTGGTAAATGAATCCAGCTTCCCCATATGACTCTACTTGTCCTAAGGTCGCCAAAGGGGATTCCATGACCCTCCCAGCCGTCATAAACATGAGTCAGTTGCCCAAGAGTCTGAATTTTGATCCCGTGACCCCTGGGGAATGCTGTAATGGTCGTTAAGCGTGGAAAAAAAAACCCAGTCCTGTCGCTTTATTCGTTGTCATTGGAACTTTGAACGGTCACTAAATGAACAGTTATTACTCGAGGACTGCCTGTACAGTCCTTTGTAATAGGGCGACAAAAATCAAGAACTGCAGAATCCCAGTCGAGCTCCAGGGGGCAGTCCTGAGCAGAGATTTCCCCCCAAACCTACCTCTGTCCTGCCACCTGGTAGCCGTTGTAATCTTTGCAACCCAGATTTCATCGCTTTTGTTAAGTCCTCGAGGTACAACCGTTCATTCAGCAGGTTTCTAAGGGGCTGCCGCACTGGGAGGGGGAAAGGGGGGTTTATAACTGGACCTCAATCGAGTGATATATTTTTTTTAGAGCCATTGTAACTTTGTGAACGGTCACAAAACGAGGTCATAACGTCAAGAACAACCTGGGCCAGAACATTGCTGACTAATCATCTATCTATATATATAAAGCGAAATTATCACTCGCCCATCCTCACAACATCTCCAGAACTGTAAAGCCTACAAACTTGAAATTCAGCCCATCGGTTCCTCTTGGCTTCTAGGGGCTCCCTAAGAAAGGATTTTTCCAAATGACCCTCAGAGCATTTAGAGTATATTTTTCCTATATTATTATTATTATTACTATTATTATTATTAACAACACTGATGCTAAGGAGTTCTACTCCCCTCTCCACCTGGAAATAAATCTCTTCCAACTGCAAAACACAAGTGGAGGAGTTTCGGTTTCGGTTTCAGAGCACCAAGCAGTTTTAGTACACAACAGTTGAGCTCAGCCATGCTCAGGCTCCTTGTTGTCTCCTTGCTCCCACAGCAAATACCGTTTCCATTTCCAAACAGCCCTCCACTCTCTCTCACACACTGACAGGAGGCTAGCTGGATGAATACCGATGGAGGCTGGTAGGCAGAGGAAGAAGTCCCCCCTCCCCATATTTTCCTCCCCAACCACATCGTTTCGTAGCGAAACGCAGGTATCGAGGTAGGGTACAATATTTGGATTTATTTTTTTTTCCCCTGCACCTGTGGGAAGAGGTGGGGCGCCCCGTTTGCAAACCCTTGTGCCCCCTCCCCTAAATGCCCCCTGCTGCCCACCATCCACCCCCTCCAAAAACACAGGCAGAAACAAGCGAGGGTTCTTAAGGTATTTTATTGGTGTTTCTGTGCAGGTAAACACACCTGGCGCCCCGCCCCCGCCCAGGTGATGCGTCTCCATCGCCCATCCCCGGATGTTTGCGGTGACCATAAGCCCCCTCCCCTTCTTGCAAACGCTGTCGTTTTACCTTCCCACCTCCCAAAAACACAAGCCTCCCCCCCCCTGGCTTCCCTGGGGGGGGGGTTGTAACAGAAGAGGAGGGGGCTATATATAGCCTTCCCCGCCATCCTCACCCCTTACCCTGGCAAAAGGGGGGGTCTCAACATGTCGCCCATCCCCCCACCCCCAGAGTTTAGCACCATGGAACAACAGGGTTGTAACGAGCTTGCAAGGGGAAGAGTGGGGGGGCTCTTCCTTGGAATTGGGGAGGTGGGGGGCTCACCCCCCCGGCTTCCCATGCTCCCTCCCTCCCACATGGCCTGCCCCCCTTCCCACCTTGGCACGGCCTCCTCTGGCACTCCCCAATGCCAGCCTGGGTACCCCACAAAGGTCCCTGGGGGAGGGAGAGGGGAGGGGGGGTTCCATTATTTTTTGGGGGGGTTACAGCCATGAAACGAACCTGGAAGCCCCCCCCTCCTCCTCCAGAAGGCCAGTGGAGACCTGATTGGCAGGTGGGGGTGGGTGGGATTAAGTGCACTTGGTGCTACTGGTGCAGAATGGGGGGAGGTACTGGGAGACGGGGGAAGGAGACAGACACACACTTGGTAAACCCCCCCCCAAACATTCTCATGGGGGGGTTCATTTTTGTGCTCGACAAAAGTGGGAAAAGTTCTGCTTGGCTTTTGGGAAGGTGGGACGAAAAAAAAAAAGACGGTCAAGATGGCAGCCGGGATGGTGCCAAGCCCCGCCCACTTTTTATTTTTATTTTTCATGCGCTCATCCCGGAAATGAAGGTTTCTTCTGTGCTAAATTAAACCAGGATTCATTCCCGTAAGCTGCCTTTCCTGATTTCAAAGCAGGTGGTCCTCGACTTGCGACGGTTCTATGGAACGGCCGACGTTACTGGGGAAAACCAGTGACTTATGACCCGTTTAACAGATATCAGAGTTGGAAGGGAACTGGTAGGTCATCTAGTCCAACCCCCACCCACCCGCCCAAGCAAGAGGCCCTACACCACAACCAGCCAGCTCCTCCCACCAACCTCTTGGAATTCGAAATGTTTCTCGCACCGACGGCCGTCGCAGCCTCAACATTCGGCTTGCAATGTAGGACGGCCGCAATGTTCCCCGGAGGGGGGAGGGCAGCTCACGCGATCCCCTTTTGTGACCTTCTTGGGGGGTGGGGGGGAGGGAGAAGCCAGATTCACTTAACGAGGTGACGGACTTTTAATGGTCGCTGCAATTCGCTTAACGACCAGCAAGAAAGATAGTTAAAAAAGGCGGCAGAACTTGTTTGAGCAACAATTTTCCTTAGCAACGGAAAGGTCGGCCTCCACTTGGTTGTAAGTCGAGGATGACCTGCTCCTTGACTTACGACCAGTTTGGGGGAATGGATTCCCCCCCGCCAGTTCTGAAGTTCCAAAGGCTGCTCTCCCCCCCCCCCCCAAAAAAAATGATCATATGGCCCCATGTTGGCTTTCGGACACAATTCCTTTCCCGCTTCTCACAGTGACGTGACCACATTTTATGCCGTTTTTGGCAAAAGTTGAGGACGGGCGGAATGGGGAGGGAAGGAAATGGTCATAAGTCACAGCGTTCAATGCTGTTGCAAAGTCAAACGGTCCCAAAACAAAATGGTTGCAAGTTGAGAACTACCTATAATTAGGACTGAAAAGGGGGTCCCCTGGAGGTTGTCTAGTCCAACCTGCTCAAGCCGGGAACTCAGCATTTCTAACAATTAAGGTGTTACGGTTCCCAACTTGCTTTCCCCGACCCCCTGCCCAAATGGGCTCCTCCTCAGCTTCCCGCCCTTCTCCAATTGCACCCAGGTGAAGAAATGGGGTCTCGGTTTGCAAAAAAAACAAACACACACACACACACAAAAAAAAAACCCAAGCTGGCCGCTAGAGTTCTGGGGGAATTGCACCCCGATGGCTGAGAGGCACCCCCTCCTGCCCAATGGATGGAACCCAGAGCCTTGCAGCCTGCTCTCCCCCTGCCCAGCCTGGAAAAAAAGAAGGGAAGCCCCCTCCCCTATTTTATCGGGGAAGGGAGCTGGACAGTGGTCAACCTTGGCCAGATTAAACCCTCCCACCGTCCCAGGAGGGTCGAATTAAATGGCTCAACTGTGAGAGGGGAAATGTGTCTGGACCCCCCACCCCATCTGCCAGTCCTCCCCCCTTCCCTGACTGTGCCCCCCCCCCAACACACACACACACACATCCCGCCCTACTCCGTTCTGGTGCTACTCATCTTTGTGCATGAGCCGAGCTCAAAACTGGGGAAGGCACAGTCTTGTTAAGTGCTGGCTGGTGCCCTCCTCTCCACCCCGCCCCCCCAGGGGACTGGCCGGGGCTGTGTGTGCGTGCCCCCCCCCCGAGACCCTCGGAGGGTAGGGGGGTTGGAGAGAGAGAGAGATCCTATTGTTCGGTGAGGGAGAGGTGCAGGATCCGTTCCAGCTCTTGCTGCTCCAGGCGTAAACGGCGTTCGGCCTCTTCCTGCTCTTTGGCGGAGAGCGCCATGGCCAGGCGTAGCTGCTCGGCGTAGGTGGGCAGACCGTGGCTGGGCCCACGGCCTGCTGCGGGGGACGGCGGATGGGGGGTGGCAGGCCGCGAGGGTGGTGTGTGCTGGGGTGTCCTGGTTGGGAGGGCGGGGAAGAGATAAGGAAGAGAGGTTAGCCGAGGATCTGGGGGTGTGGGATGCTTCCTTGCAATGCTGCTTCATGCGTTTGTGCTCCCTTTGTGGACTGAGGGCTCCTTGGCGCTTTCTTGCAGACGTTTCATGACCCAGCTAGGGAATGTCGTCAGGGCTAGAAGGGAGAGGGGGTTTGGGGGGGGGAGAAGGAAGAGAAGGAGGAGGGAGGACTGTGGGTTCATCAGTGCTCGCTGAGCTGGGTGGTTTTCTTGCAGACGTTTCATGACCCAGCTAGGGAATATCATCAGTGCTAGGGGGGGGGGTGTTTGTGGGGGAGGGAGGGAGGGAGGGGAAGGAGGAGGAGGAGGAGGAGGAGGAGGAAGGACTGCGGGTTCATTAGTGCTCGCTGAGCTGGGTGGTTTTCTTGCAGACGTTTCATGACTCAACTAGGGAATATCATCAGTGCTAAAAGGGAGTGGGGTTTGTGGAGGGAGGGAGGAGGGAAGAGGAGGAGGAGGAGGAGGAATCGTCCTTGACCAATAGAAGGGAGTATTTGTAGCTCAAAGTTGAACTGTGGGGTCCTCGATGCTCTCTGAGCTTGGATATTTTCTTGAAGACATTTCACGACCCAAACTAGGTAACATCAACAGTGCTACTGGTATCAAGGAGTCTTTACTGGCACCTTAACAGCACTGATGATGTTACCCAGTTTAGGTCGTGAAAGGTCTGCAAGAAAACAACTAAGCCCAAACTGCACCAAGAACCCCCAAATCCTCCTCCTCCCCTGGCTCCTTCTCCTCCACTCCATGTATACCCCCACTCCCTTCTAGCACTGATGATGTTACCTAGTTGGGTCATGAAATGTCTGCAAGGAAACAACTCAGCTCAGGGACCACCAGGGGCCCCTCATTTTAATCCTGAGCCTACAAATATTCACGCTGCTTAGCTTTAAGCCTCTTTCATGCCCGGTTATTTTTTGGGGGGGACTTATTTGTCTAGTGTTTAATTCAACGTGTTTGTGTTAGATGGTAATACCGCAGATCCAGAAAAACTGGATTAAATTGGGGGAAAAACCCAGATTAAAATGATGTTTAAACCCAGCTGGAAGGTAAAAAATTTTTTTGACTGGTTCCGCATCTGTCTAAATTCACATCCTTCTGGATTTAACGCATTTACCAAGCAAAGGAATTGGCTTGGATTTTGCCTCCAGCCGTGCCAAATAAGAAAAGAGAGAGATTTATAGGGAGTCCTTGATTTACGACCACAGTTGAGCCCAAAATGACTGTCACTAAAGCGAGACAGTTGTTAAGTGAGTTTTACCCCATTTTATGACCCTTCTTGCCACCATTGTTAAGTGAATCACTGCAGTCATTCAGTGAGTCACACAGTTGTTACGTGAATCCGGCTTCCCCCATTGACTTTGCCCGTCAGATGGACGCAAAAGGGGATCGATCACGTGACCCCCCCCCAGGACCCTGCAACCGTCATAAATATGAGTCAGTTGCCAAGCGGTCTGAATTTGGATCACATGAGGTCGTAAGTATGAAAAACAGAGGTGAGTCACTTTTATTTTTCCAGTGCTGTTCTAACTTCGAATGGTCACTAAACTGACTGGTTGTAAGTTGGCGATTGCCTGTAAGAGCGTGACATTGACAAATATTCAGAACAAGGATGTGAAATTGACACATCCCAAAGAGGAAGTGAAACTGGGAGAGGACCTCACCTGTTGACTCTGCGCCCTTCCTGGGACACTGGCAGCGTACCTGGTTTGCTGTTGGTTAACGCTTCCCAAATAGTCACCTGCAGGAAAGGGAGACAGGTAATTTAACTCCCTCAAAGTGCAACTTGAATATTTAAGAAGAAAAGAGAAGAATAGAATACGGAAGGAAGAGAAGAGAAGAGAAATAGAAGAAAGGAGAGAATAGAAGAGAGAATATGGGAAGAGAAGAGAAGAGAAGAGAAGAGAAGAGAAGAGAAGAGAAGAGAAGAGGGGAGAGGAGAGGAGAGAAGGGAAGAGAAGAGAGAAGAGAAGATAAAGAGAAGAGAGGAGAGGAGAGGGGAAGAGAAGAGAAGAGAAGAGAGAAGAGAAGATAAAGAGAAGAGAAGAGAAGAGAAGAGGGGAGAGGAGAGGAGAGGAGAAGGGAAGAGAAGAGAGAAGAGAAGATAAAGAGAAGAGAAGAGAAGAGAAGAGAAATAGCAGAGAATAGAGAAGAGAAAAATAGAAGAGAAGAGAGAAGAGAAATAGAAAAGAATAGAAAATAAAATAGAGAATAGAATGGAAGGGAAGGGAAGAGAAGAAAAGAGAAGAGTAATAGAAAAGAATAGAGAATAGAATAGAAAATAGAATAGAAAATAGAATAGAAAATAGAATAGAAGAATAGAATAGAATAGAAGGGAAGGGAAGGAAAGGGAAGGGAAGGGAAGGGAAGGGAAGGGAAGGGAAGATAATATAGAATAGAATAGAATAGAACAGAACAGAATAGGATGGGATGGGATAGGATAGAAGAATGGAATAGAAGAGAAGAGAAATAGAAGAGAAGAAGAGAAGAAAAGAGAAGAGTAATAGAAAAGAATAGAGAATAGAATAGAGAATAGAATAGAAAATAGAATAGAAGAATAGAATAGAATGGAAGGGAAGGGAAGGGAAGAGAATATAGAATAGAATAGAATAGAATAGAATAGAATAGAATAGAATAGAATAGAATAGAATAGAATAGAATAGAACGGGACAGGACGGGACGGGATGGGATGGGATGGGATAGGATAGAAGAATGGAATAGAAGAGAAGAGAAATAGAAGAGAAGAAGAGAGAAGAGAAATAGAAGAGAGAAAAATAGAATAGAATAGAGAATAGAATAGAATAGAAGAATAGAATAGAAGAATGGAATAGAAGAGAAATAGAAGAGAAGAGAAGAATAGTGAATAGAGAATAGAAGAGAAAGAAGAGAAATAGAAGGGAATAGAGGAATAGAATAAAACAGAACAGAAGAGAAACAGAAGAGGAGTAGAAAATAGAGTAGAGAATAGAGCACAGAATAGAATAGAATATAGAATAGAATAGAATATAGAATAGAATAGAATAGAATAGAATAGAATAGAATAGAATAGAATAGAATAGAATACAATACAATACAATACAATACAATACAATACAATTCAATACAACACTGGTCGCCAACCGGTGGGCTGGGGACCACTGATGGTCCGTCAGAAAATGTTGGTGGTCCACAGAGAAACGTCTCCCCCCCAAAGCAATTAATCCAGGCTGTGCGGGAACACAAGGCTGTGCTACCCACATGGCCCCCCCACTATTTTTGAGCCAGATCTCATCTAATCCTCAAGGAAATGAAAGGACACGTTGACATGAATCCGTCTAACCTTTGCTCTTTGCTTCTGTTAAAGAAGTTTGCTTGTACTATTTGGCTAAGGGTGGGAATTCATTCTGTCAGACAATTGTATCCTTTACTATCTGGTTTCTCGCCTCCCATCCTTGGAGACCATTCCCAGGAACATCCTACTCCACAGATAAGGGGAGGCCGCCTAGGAGCAGGAACACACAAGGGATACTGTGTAAAATAACAAGGTATGGATACAGCACGGAGGACCAAGACCACTCCATGGGTAAGGAAGGGAAGGGTGTGAGTAAGACACTGCCCACATTGATAACAAACCTTTATGTCTGATTGAATAAACTTCGTTTCTATCAGCGTAAAAGGTATATAATACTCTGAGCCACTCTCGCAAGGTGTGGCTATTCCTTACCTGCATGTTGTCTGTATGTTTTGGACATAGCATTTATCATGCCCCTGTTAGAATCTGACTCCGAGGGAAAGGAAGAACAGGGAGTGGGAGTGTGGCTCCGGAGGCTGTGGAGGAAACTGGGGAAGGGCACAGGCCAGCTGGGCTTTGAGAGGAAGACCCAGGCCCATCCCCTCTCCATCCTAGGGCACGCACGGAGGAGCGGATAAGGGAGAAATGTGAGTGGCGTGGTCTACGGGGGAGGAAAGGGCCCTGATCCCCTATCATGGGCTGCAGCTGGGAGGACTGTTTAAAAGGACAAACTGCATATGGCCCAGTGCTGGAAGCAAAGCGTGAATTAATTCTAGTCTTTCACTTCTTATCTGAGTTCTTACCTTCCCAGTGTGTGTATTTTGATATCTGTGGACGTCTTCAAGCCCTTATCCTGCCTGGTCTCACTAATTGCTTCAGTGTGGTTTGTGTTGTTGTTTTTTTCTATTTATCATTTATATGTATTTTGAGTTTGAACGGCATTTCTTCCTTTTCACAACTGTTTGTGGGGGAGTTCCCCCCCCCAGTCAATGATAATTGTACCTTGGAGGCCAAGTTGAAGGAATGAAAGGGACTTCGCCTGTTTTTGTGACTTGGTTGCTTTTATATCCCACCCTGGGTCATCACAGTAATCACCCAGACTTTTTTGCTTTGGCCAAAGAATTTTTAAAAAGCGGTTATTTTTGCCAGCCTTCTCTCGCGTGGCACTCTTTGGCATCTCCGTAGCTCAGGGAAACTTCTGGGACCTGACAGAATCACCCTGGATGCCTGTTTTGGTAGCTGCAGCACCCTTCAATGCCATTTCTGGCCCCTTTCACCTTTGACCTTCCCATGGATGCCCCATTTCTGGGCCCCTCCGTCCCTCCAGGTCGGTTCTCCCCTACCTGGTCGTATTCACTGCCCGCTTCCAGCAAGCTCTGCTGAATGGCAAACTGAAGGAGGTCATCTTCGTCCTCCCGCAATGGCTCTGGGTGCCTTCCGACGATGCTGTAGCCCTGGGGGGCTTCGAAGAGGGAGGGGTCCATCTCAAAGCAGCGGCAGGAGCCTGCGAGGAGGGAGTCCAACCACCATCAGAATAAAAGAGTTGGCAGGGACCTTGTAGGTCATCTAGTCCAACCCTCCTCGCCCAAGCAGGAGACCCTACGCCATTTCTGGCCGATGGCAGTCCAATCTCTTCTTGGAAGCTTTCCAGGGATGATGAAGCTCCCACAACTTCTGAAGGCAACTTCTGTGCCATCGGTGGATTGTTCTCCCTGTCAGAAAGTTTCTCCTTATTTCCAGGTTGAATCCTGGGTCATTTTCCACCCATTATTCCTTGTCTGGCCTTCGGGTGCTTTGGAAAAAAGCTTGACCCCCTTCTCCTCTCTGGGGCAGCCCCTCAAATATTGGAAGGCTGCTATCCTGTCTCCCCTGGTCCTTCTCTTCCCTAGACTAGCCAGGCCCAGTTCCTGCAACCGTTCATCGTATGTTTTAGACTCCAGGCCTTTAATCATCTTAGTTGCTCTTCTCCGCACTTTTTCTAGAGTCTCAACATCTTGTTTGTAGTGATCAAAACTGGATGCAGCACTCTAGGTGTGGCCTTACTAAGGATAGGTAGGTAGGTAGGTAGATATAGATAGATAGAGACAGGCAGACATGACAGATAGACAGACAAGACTAGCCATGCCCAATTCCTGCAACCATTCATTTTATATCTTAGCCTCCAGTCCCCCTCTATAGATGGATAGACAGACAGACAGACACAGAGATGAAAGATAGATGATAGATAGACAGACAGACAGATGGACAGACAGACAGACTAGCCGGGCCCAGTTCCTGCAACCCTTCTTCGTATGTTTTAGCCTCCAGTCCCGTCATCCTCCTGGTTGCTCTTCTCTGCACTTCTACTCAACATCCTTTTTTATAGTGTGGTGGCCAAAACTGGATGCAGGACTCTAGGTGTGGCCTTACTAAGGCTTTATAGAGTGGAATTAGTACCTCCCTTGATCTCGATTGTATCCCTCTGTTAATACAACTTAGGATTGCATTGGCTTTTTTGGCTGCTGCTGCACAACATTGGCTCCTATTTAGCTGGTTGTCCACTAAGACTCCAAGATCCCCCTCCCAGTTCCTGCTATTGAGCCTGGTTTCACCCAGTCTATTATATGTGTCCTTTGGGTTTTTCTTGCCTAAGTGTCGGACTTTACTTTTCTCTACGTCGAATTTCATTTTGTTCGATGCGGTCCAGTGTTCTAGTCTGTCAAGATCCCTCTGGATCTTCAGCCTGTTTTCTAGACTGTTGGCTGTTCCTGCCATCCGAGAAACTTCAAACTTTTCTTTTTAATTACAATCTCTCTTAAGTCGCTACTGACTCCCAGGGACGTTATTGTCCTAATCACCAAATTCTCAAAGCTTCTGAAATCATTAATCAATATTTATTTTCCCATTTTTAAAATGGAAAGTAAATATCAGAAAGAACATTAAAAACAGCAAGCTTTATAAGCAAGAAGAAGTTAGGGAAGAAAACATGAGATACTACTTGGAGGGAAACAGTCTGAAAACATTCGATACTACTTGGAGGGAACAGAGAAGTACTTAATAAAGAAATAACACTAACAGAGATACAAAAGGCGATATGAAAAAAAAAAAAAAATAACAAAACACCACGCCCGGATGGTCTACCAGGCGAACTATACAAAAATTTATCTGAAATATTTGAACCAATATTACTGGAACTATATAATGAGGCATTAACGCAAGCTAGACTTCCAAGGTCCTGGTCCGAGGCATCCATCTCCTTAATTGCAAAAGATGGCACCGATCAACAACTAATTGCGAACTATAGGCCAAACTCGTTGCTAAATACGGATTATAAGATATTCACGACAATATTAGCAGAAAGAATGAAACCAATTTTGAGTGAACTTATACATACACACCAGAATGGTTTCCTGCCAAATAGACAAATTAAAAACAATATTAGGACAGTACTAAATTCGATTGAATACTACAAAACTCACCCAGAAAAACAGGCAGCTTTAATTTTTTTAGATGCACAAAAAGCATTTGACAATATCAATTGGAAATTCATGCTATATCAAATTAAAAAGCTGAACTCTGGCACTAATATGGAAAAAAACATGACCAGAAATATACTCAAATCAAAAAGCAAGTGTATTATTAAATGGAGATCGCACCGAAGATTTTGAAATTGCAAAAGGAGTGAGACAAGGGTGTCCATTATCGCCTCTGTTATTTATCTTGTCTTTAGAAGTGTTGCAAGCTGCAACCAGACAAAACCCAGAGATTCATGGAATTAAAATTAGAAATGAGGAATATAAAGTTCAGGCATTGGCCGATGATTTGGTATTTATAGTGGAAGATCCAATGAATTCGGGACCAATGTTGTTGCAACAAATAGAAAAATCTGGGAAAGTGGCAGGATTTAAAATAAATAAAAATAAAACTAAGATGATAGTCAAAAACTGTACAACAAAACAGAAAGTAGAATTAGAAAATATAATGGGACTGCAAATAGTAAAAAAGGTGAAATACCTGGGAATTTGGATATCACCCAATGTTCATCATTAAAAGAGGACAGTTATGTTCAGATGGCTCTGAATTCTTTACAATTGGGAACAATTGGTATAAATGGTTAACAAACAGAACCAAGAAGTGAGAGAAAAATGTTAATTGAAACAATCCTTAGGAAAGTAAAATAAAATTTTGTAAATTATATAAATATATAAGAATAGAAATTATAGCTAAAGATATTATTTAGTAGTAGACAAATGCAATATAATGTATTATGATATTTAAACCAAAATCTTGTATAGATGCCAAGAATGTTGTTGATACCATAATGTTTTACGATGTAAAAATGAAAATTAATAAAAAAATATATTAAAAATAAAAACATATTGACATGATCTCAGCGCATGGCCAGCCTTCCAAGGGGTGTGTTTTGGGCAGGGTGACCAAGCCTTGCCTGCATCATTAATAAAAAAATTGAAGAAATATTCCATAACTGTTGGGATTCATTGTTGGAATGTACTGTATTTCTATGCAACAGCTACAGTGGTATTCAGTCAGTAGATGGCAGTATTTATAAGTTTGGCTCTATGGTATACTCTATGCTCTTTTGTTCTAAGTAGGGGTTCCTGTTCCTGGAACAGTTATATAGATGAGCAGTAAAACACATGGTGACTGTTCTCTTTGTTTGCTCTATGTGATGCTTTATATAAACAGAATTTCTAACAGTAACCTTCTCCAAGGGAGCTCCCCCACCTAGTTGGTGAGCCCAGAAATACTGGGGGGGGGGGGGTGTTTATCAAAAAAATTCAGAGATGGTCTGCAATGGGGGTGCCACCCCCTTTTTCCACACATGTGTAACCCATGTGAAAAACTTATAACCATTTATTTAGGGACCATTTAAAATTACAACAGCACTGAAAAAAGTGACTCACGGCCGTTTTTCACACATGATTGTTGCAGCATCCCCCCGGTCACAAGTTCAAAATTTATTGGCAAGGGACTCATATTTATGATGGTCGCAGTGTCTCGGGGTCACTTGATTCCCCTTTTGCGACCTTGTGACAAGCAAAGTCCATGAGGAAAGCCAGGTTCACTTAAACAACCGTGTTATGAACTTAAAGAGCCACAGTGATTCGCTTAACGACTGTGGCAAGAAATGTCTTAGCATGAGGTCAAACTCACTGAACAACTGTCTCGCTTCGCCATGGAAATTCTGGGCTCAGTTGTGGTCATAAGTCGAGGACTGCCTGCAGCAAGCATCTCAATGCATACAGTCCAGAGTCACTGTCATGCCCCTGTTGGAATCTGATTCCGAGGGAGAGGTGAAACAGCTGACAGGGAGTGGAAATGTGGCTCTGGTGGCTGTGGAGGAAACGGGGGAAGGGCACAGTCTGGCTGGGCCTTCAGAGGAAGACCCAGGCCCACCCCCTCTTCATCCTAGGGCACGCAGAGAGGAACGGATAAGGGAGCAACGTGGGTTATGGGGGAGGAAAGGGCCCTGATCCCCTTCATGGGCTGCAGCTGGGAAAACAGGATTTTAAAAGGGTGTTTGCACACAGCACTTTGGTGGTTTGTCAAGTCTTATCTGAGTTCTGGCATCCCCCCCCACCCCAACTGTGTGTGTTTCATTATATTTTGGAAGTCTGCAGTTCCTTATCCTGCCCTGTCTCATTAATAGTTTGTGTTGGTTTTTATTTATAATTTATATGTACTTTGGTTTCGGACGGAATTTCTTCCCTTTTAAAAAACTGTTCTTGGGAGAGTTTTTTTTCTCCAGCTGAGGATAACTGGACATTGGGGGCCAAGTTGGAGGAATTAAAGGGTCATTACCTACTTTTGTGACTTGGTTGCTTTTGTGCCATGCCCTTTTGGGTCGTCGCAGTCCCTTTGGACAGTGAGATGGGCAGCAGATCCATTTAATAAATAAATCAAATGCCGGTGATGCCATCTTGACTTGCGGTGACAGCTGTCCGAATCCCCCACCTGGTTTTGCAGGCCATTTCCTGACCAGTGGTGGGATTCTACCCGTTTCCCTACTGGCTCAGTGACTTCGCGCATGGCGTGTGCATCTAATACGTGCATGCGCAGCTTTCCAAATGCCAGCTGAGACTCCGCCACGGCCATCAGCCGAGAGGATAAAGAACAGAAAAGCGCAGGATTGGCTCTTCTAGACGCCTCTTGGTTCCCCTCTCAGCTGATTGTTGGAGGGGTTTTTTTTAACTACCGGTTTTGGGTGAACCGGGCCAAACCGGTTAGCATTTCACCACTGCTCCCCACGCACCCATCCCCTTGCCTCGTGTGTCTGTTCCCCCACCCCTCCCCACTTACCGAGGGAGCTTGAGCTGCTAACGCTGGACCGGTCACTCCCGGGCGAGGGGGCATCACTGCCGGGGCTGCCCGTAGTGCGGAGGGAGACCACCGGCTCGTCACAGCCATTCAGGTTGCCAAAGGTGATGCGGGCATTGAGGATGTGGAAGATGGGGATTTCTGGAGGCGAGAGCGAAGGTAGGATGTGTGTGTGTGTGTGTGTGTCTCAGTCCTGCTGCCTCCTTCAGCACAGGTGAGAAGGAGGGTCACTTTAGGAAGAAAGACCCCCTTCACCTGAAGCACACCTGGTCGCTTCCACTAGCCTCTCGGCTGGATATCTTGCACTACAACTCCCATCTTCCACCATCGATGTCAAACAGAACAGCTCTCTCTCTCCTCTCCTCTCCATCCCACCTCTCTCTCTCTCCCTCTCTTCCTCCCTCCTTCCCTCTCTTCTTTCTCTCTCAATCCCTATTTTCTTCCTTCCCTCGCTCTCACTCTTTTCCTGTCTCTTCCTTTCTCCCCCCCTCTCTTCCTCTCTTTCTCTCTCTCTCTCCCTATCTTCCTTCTTCTCTCTCTTTCTCCCTATCTTCCCCCCCTCCCTATCTTTCTCCATTTCTCTCTTCCTAGCTCCCTTCCTCTCTCCCTCCCTTCCTCCCTTCCTTTCTCTCTCTCCCTATCTCCCTTTCTCTACCTCTTCCTCTCTTCCTCCCCCTCTCTTCCTCCCTCCCTCTCTCCCTCCCTCTCTCTCCCTATCTTTCTCCATCTCTTCTTTCTTCCTCCCCCTCTTCTTCCCCCTCTCTTCCTATCTTCCTCCCTCTCTCTTCCTATCTTCCAGCCCTCTCTCTCTCTCTCTCACACACACACACACACACCCTGGAGTTTGTACAACGAATGGATCTGTAACATCAGGGTCAGCATCTCCAGAAAACCCACCAAAGCTTTTAACCCACTGCATCCCCCCCCCGTGTTTCTCAAAGTCAGTTTCTCAAAGTCAGCAATTTGAAAAGGGGTGAACTTCAACTCCCAGAATTCCCTAGACAGCCTGCTTTAAGATGCGAGGACATCAATGCCCAGAATTCCCATACAAGAGAGGACTTGGCCCCCAGCCCCGGGTCGTTGTTGCACAGTCTGATTGCTTTTGATGGATCGAAGAGGAAAATAAGATTGCTCTCTTACAATCCCTTTCTCTCCAATCTCTCCACTCCGTTTTTAACTTCTGCCTGACCAGCGGTGGTAATTCAGGTGGTTCGCACCGAATCGGACAAACCGGTAGCGAGAATTTGGCGTGGGTTGCCAAACAGGTAGTAAGTTCTGGCTGGCCACGCTCCCTGACCCCCGTCCCCCTCCCACCTAATGCTCGCTCACCCTGCCCACCTGACGTTCGCCTAAGGTATTTCTTTCTTTCTTTTTTCCTCTCCTGACAATCAGCTGTACAACATTCAGCTGGTTCGCACTGGATTGGACGAACTGGTAGCAAGAATGTGCCAGGATTCCCTTGGCTGAAATTAAGAAGGCAAAAAATGGCTCAGCCACCCCTCTCCATTGGTTGCTTTCCTGAGCGTCAGAGGAGCCGTAGGGGAGCAAAAAAGACCCCCCCCTGAGGCTCCTCTAAAGCCCAGGAGCCCCCCGCCAAAAAAAAAAAAACAGGGCTGCAAAAAAGCCAAAAAAAGCCACGCCCACCCAGTCGCATGGCCATGCCCACCAAACTACACCCACGGAACGGGTAGTCAAAAAAAGTTATGAATCCCACCACTGTGCCTGACCCTTTCCTGTTACCGGTGTGGTGGCATTGACCTCCTCACCAATCTTGACAGGGAAGCCGGGCGGCAGGCGAAGCGTGATGAAATCCCGGAGTTTGGCAAAGAGGGCGTTGCTGACTGCCATGAGGTCGATGATGGGGGCCACCTGCTCGGCCAGGGACAAGGGGTGGTCTTCGCACAACCACAACTTGGCTTTGAACCTGGGGGGAGAAGGAAGGGGAGGAGGAGGAGGAGGTGAGGAAGGCCCAACCCTTGCTCGTCCTGCCCTAACCCGCCGCCCCCCCCCAAAAAAAAACCCCACAGTCCCAACCACCGCCCTGGCTCCGCTCTCACTTTTGCGTCTTGGTGGTGAGTTCGATGGGTCGCCCCATATCCCGGGTGCCCAGCTCAAAATCGGGGTTGAAGTATTCCTCGGGCGTGATGGCGGTGGGGTTCGCGTGGCTCAGCGTCTGTGTGATGAGAGCCTGCAGAGGGTCGGAGAGAAGTTGGGGAGGGTGACATGGGGAGGGGTGGTGTCCCACCACAGGGGGAGGACCGTGCAGTTTAGCTGGGGAAACTGAGGCCGGGTGGCCGCTTTGCCAAGAATCACAGGATTAGAATTAAAAAGCTTAGAATAAAAATAGAAGTAAGAATAGGAATAGAATTAGAAATAGAATTAGAATAGAATCTATATATATATATATATAAAAGCGAAATACCATTCATGCATCATCACAAAATTCTATTGTATTGTATTGTGTGCATGTATATATAGATATATAGGTATATAGGTATATAAAAGCGAAACACTACTCACACATCATCACAAAATTGTATTGTATTGTGTGTGTGTGTACATATAGATATATAGGTATATAAAAGCGAAATACCACTCACACATCATCACAAAATTGTATTGTATTGTGTGTGTGTATATATAGATATATAGGTATATAAAAGCGAAACACCACTCACACATCATCACAAAATTCTATTGTATTGTGTGTGCGTGTATATATAGATATATAGGTATATAAAAGCGAAACACTACTCACACATCATCACAAAATTGTACTGTATTGTGTGTGTGTGTACATATAGATATATAGGTATATAAAAGCGAAATACCACTCACACATCATCACAAAATTCTATTGTATTGTGTGTGTGTGTATATATATAGATATATAGGTATATAAAAGCAAAACACCACTCACACATCATCACAAAATTGTATTGTATTGAGTGTGTGTGTGTATATATAGATATATAGGTATATAAAAGTGAAATACCACTCACACATCATCACAAAATTCTATTGTATTGTGTGTGTGTGTGTATATATATATAGATATATAGGTATATAAAAGTGAAATACCACTCACACATCATCACAAAATTGTATTGTATTGAGTGTGTGTGTGTATATATAGATATATAGGTATATAAAAGCGAAACACCACTCACGCATCATCACAAAATTCTATTGTATTGTGTGTGTGTGTGTATATATATAGATATATAGGTATATAAAAGTGAAATACCACTCACACATCATCACAAAATTCTATTGTATTGTGTGTGTGTGTGTGTGTGTATAGGTACCTATAGGTATATAAAAGTGAAATATCAATCACACATCATCACAAAATTGTATTGTATTGTATGTGTGTGTGTGTGTGTGTGTGTGTATACACACACGCATACACACACACACACAAAAATATATCTATAAAAGCGAAATTACCACTCATGCATCATCACAAAATCTCCAGAATCGTAAAACCTACAAACTTGAAGTTCGACTCGTAGGTTCCTCTTGGCTTCTAGGGGCTCACTAAAAAAAGCTTGTGCCAAATGACCCTCAGAGCATTTAGAGTATTTCCTATATTATTATTATTATTATTATTAACACGCTCTGATGCTAAGGAGTTCTATGCCCCTTCCCCACATGAAAAAAAAGAAATCTCTTCCAAAGGCAAAACACAAGCAGAGGAGTTTCACTTTCACAGCACCAAGCAGCTTTAGGACAGAACAGTTGAGCTAAGCCACGCCCAGGCTCCTTGCTCACACAGCAAATACGGTTTCAGTTTCCAAACAGCCCTCAACTCTCTCACACCACACTGACAAGACGCTAGATGAATACTGATGGATGCTGGTAGGCAGAGGCAGAATTCCCCCCCTTCCCCCCTTATATTCTTCCCCAAAAACTAAGTCCAACCACGTAGTTTCATAGTAAAGCACAGGCATCCAGCTAGGAATAGAACAGAATAGAATAGAGAAGGAAGGAGAATAGAATAGAATAGAATAGAATAGAATAGAGGAAAGAATACAATACAATACAATACAATAGCATTTAGGAATAGAATAGAATAGAATAGAATAGAATAGAATAGAATAGAATAGAATAGAATAGAATAGATAAAGGAAAGAATAGAATAGAATACAATACAATAGAATAGCATTTAGGAATAGAATAGAATAGAATAATGGAACAGAATGGAACAAAACAGAACAGAATAGAACACAGCAGAAAAAGAGGATAGAAGGGATCTTGGATGTCTTCTAATCCAGCCCCCTTCTCCTAAGAGATCATCTAGTCCAACCCCTTACTTGCTTCAGGATTCATACGTGGGAATCCTCAACTCACGGCCACAATTGAGGTCAAACTTTCCACTGCAAAGCAAGGCAGTCGGGAGGTGAGTTTTGGTCTTTTACTGGACAGGGTTGTTAAGTGAATCATAGCAGTTGTTAAGTGAATCATGCTTTTGTTAAGCAAATATGACTGCCCCCGCCCCCATTGACTTCGCTTGTCAGAAGCCAGCTGGAAAAGTCCCATGGGGATCACATGTGACCCCAGGACAGGGCAAATGCCATAAATAGAGACAGACCTTGACTTACGACAGTTCATTCAGTGACTGTTCAAAGCTACAATGGCACTCGAAAAAAATGATTTGGTTTCACACTTACGACCGTTGCCCCCGTTGCCATCATCAAAACAATTTACATTTAGATGCTTGACAAATGACTCACACTTGCGATCGTCAGAAAGTGTCCTGGACTCACGCGATCCCCTTCGGCGACCCCTCTGACGAGCCAAGTCACCGGGAGAAAACCCGATTCACTTAATGTCCGAGTTACTCATTTAAGAGCCGCAGTGATTCACTTCACAAACGAGGCAGGGACAGTTATAAAACGGGGCAAACCGCACTGAACAAACACCTCACCTCTTAGCAACATAACATTTTGGGCTCCCTTGTGGTCGTACGCCCAGGACTCCCAGTACGTGCCAGTTGGCAAGCGCCTGAAATTTTGAATCATATGTCATAAGTGTGAGGACAGACTGTAAGTGGCTTTTTTACAGCACTGTCATAGTTTCAAACCATCATGAAACGAATGGCCGTAAGTCAAGGCCTGCCTGCATTTCAAAACTACAAGCAAATGTCAGGATTCCGGCAGTGACCCCCATTTAAATCCTGAGTCTTGAGCCAAACTTCCAAAGCTTTAAAAGGATTTATTTGGGAATTAACATGCCAGCACTGCCTGGGTGCAGCCAACTCTTGAGGCACATCATTCACTGTCACCTTTGACCCTGGTTTCCCCCCCACCCCTCTGCATGTACCATAATTTGTCAAACGGAATTACCGTATATACTCGAGTATAAGTCGACCCGAATATAAGCCGAGGCACCTAATTTTACCACCAAAAACTGGGAAAACTTATTGACTCGAGTATAAGCCGAGGGTGGGAAATGCAGCAGCTACTGGTAAATTCCAAAAATAAAAATAGATACTAATAAAATTACATTAATTGAGGCATCAGTAGATTAAATGTTTTTGAATATTTCAAAGAAAAACAGATTAATCAATTTGGGAAACAAACTCACTATCATGAAAGGTTTAATTGATTCACTAACCCAAAAGAAGATGACGATGACAGTGGGAGGCAGGAGTCACTCTCTCCCTTGCAAGAAAAAAGCAAGAGCCGTTCTTATGATCTCTCCCTCTCTCCCTCTCTCCCCGTAATACAGTCAAGCCCTTTCCAGCACGCGCGATCTGCCACCGCCGCTTTGCACCCTGCAAATGCAAAATCCCGGGGTTTTTGCATTTGCAAGGTGCAAAGCGGCGGGGGCGGATCCCGCGTGCTGGCAAGGGCTTGACTGTATTACGGGGAGAGAGAGAGAGATCATAAGAACGGCTCTTGCTTTTTTCTTGCAAGGGAGAGAGTGACTCCTGCCTCCCACTGTCATCGACATCTTCTTTTGGGTTAGTGAATCAATTAATTTGGGAAATGATCTCACTATTATGAAAGTCAGTGTTCTCTGCCAGTGGGGGGAATTTGGAAGAAAATGCCCCGCGGCATATCCACACGCGTGTAAGGGGAATCAGAAATCCCCGCGTTCAATGCCTAGCACAGCAGAAGAGAAAACGCAGCTGTGAGCAAATACTAGGAAAACCTGATTGATCAGAAGGAAGGAGGCAAAAGAGGGAGGGGTGGTGGTGGACGGAGGTCCCACTGGTATTTGTGAAACATTTGGTCGGCCGCGCTTAAAGTTAACGTCCTCGCTCCCACCTACCCAAAACCACGAAGTCCCCCAATTGCGCAGCCCAGAATCGCCCTCCCCTCGGGGCAGCAACGACGCCCGGTATTTCCCGAGATGAAGCTCCGCCGTGCAATGAAAGCTCTAGGCTCGCGGGTTCTCTAGGCCTAGAGCTCAGAAAACAACGCAAGCTGCCGCCACCACCTCCTCCCCCTCCTCCCGAGCGGACTGAAAGCAGCTAGGAAACGAAGCTCAGCGGAGCCGAAGCGACCTCGCCTCGCCTTGTTTTCTGAGCCTAGAGCCAGGGCGCTTTCATTGCATGGTGGAGCTTCTTGTCTCGGGAAACACCGGGCGTCGTTGCTGCCCCCTGAGGGGAGGGCAATTCTGGGCTGCGCGATTGGGGGACTTCGTCGCTTTGGGTGGGTGGGTGGATGGGAGCGAGGATGGACGGAGTCCATGAAGTGGGGCTTGCCTGCAAGAAAGCGGCTGCCCAGCTCTGGAGCTCCACACCATTTTTTTTTTCAGAGGGGAATCTGACTCGAGTATAAGCCGAGGGGGGGTTTTTCAGCACAAAGATTGGGCTGAAAAACTCGGCTTATACTCGAGTATATACGGTAATATCAAACTTGTTTTAAAAGCAAAACCTTTTATTGCAACGCTGGGAATTACTTTCCTTCCCAGCCAGAACTAATTATAAACAGTTCCCCAAGATAAGCACACATCTTTCAGGGCTATGGAACGCTGCCAAAAAACCAGAAGTATCCAATTAATTATAACAGAAACCAACCGAAGTACCAGAAAAAACAACAACCAGAGTACACAGAGCTTCAAGGATTAGTCCGAACCGAGAGAACAACTTTGCTTCCTGTAAAGGTTTCTCTACCTTTGCCTGACCTTTATCCCTTATGGGAGGGGCAATCACCTCCCAGCCTTACTCCCAAGTTGCCCCTTTTGTCTCAGCTGCTCTCACCTTCTAGCAGCTCTGTGCATAAGTGCACTGGGAACAGGCTCCTCAGGCTCCTCTTCCTCGCTGCTGCCAGGCTCCAGAGGCAGCCCCCCACTCCCAGATGGCCCTATCCCTGCATTGGACACAGGACTCTAGTCCAAGTCCTCTCCAGACTCCCGAATTGGTTGCCGTTCTTCCCCACTGTCCGATTCCGCTGCCGTTTGAACCGGCTGCCGGTGAACCGCAACAATAGCCAAGACTGCGTCAATCATTCTCACCAGTTAGAAATTTTGCTTGGCAGAAATTTCATTCACCTGGTTACTATCTTTGAAAAAAAACATTTATGGAATGCACTTTCGATTTCCAAGCGGCCACACTGTTCTTTCAAACTCCCTTTCTCCACTCTTTTGGCAACCATAGAAATATTTTAGGAGTCGACACAGGAAGCAGAACACTGGTGACCTTTCACACACACACACACACACACACACCCCAAAAAAACCCCAACTCAATGGTCTCCCAGTTACTCACCCCATTGTTGGGACCCACGTGTTGTTCGGCGATGCCCAGGAACGACTGCAGTGGGGTTTTACCACCTGCAAGAGACGAAAGCTGTAAAAAGGGGGGATTTTGAATTTGTGGGTGGCGCGTGTGGGACAAAACAGAGTGGCACGATGCCCTAGAGGTGGCGCTCTCATCTCCCAAACAAGAGCCTGTGAGTTCGGTCCTAGGTCTCTGGGTACAATGAGAATACATCGGCTGAACAAAACTCCGTATTGGCAACAGGAAAGGCATCCAGCCAGTAAATACTCAAAACTCCATTGAATTGCCCAGTCTCCAGCCCGCAAGGGATGACGATGATGAAGGGACGTGGTGGCTCAGTGGCTAAGACACTGAGCTTGTCAATCAGAAAGGTCAGCAGGTCGGTGGTCCAAATCCCTAGCGCTATGTAACGGAGTAAGCTCCACTTATTTGTCCCAGCTTCTGCCAATCTAGCATTTCGAAAGCATGTAAAAAAGCAAGCAGAAAAATAGGGACCCCTTTGGTGGGAAGTATCTATCGATCTCTATTTATGATCTATCTTTCTATCTTTCTATATCTATCTACCTACCTATCTATGGTATCTATCTCTATTTATTATCTATCTATCTCTATTTATTATCTATCTATCTATCTATCTATCTATCTATCTATCTATCTATCTATCTATCTATAGCTGTATCATTTATCTCTTTATCTATCCCTATCTATCATATCTATTTATCTGTCTCTCTGTCTGTCTATCTATCTATCTATCTATCTATCTATCTATCTATCTATCTCTTTCTCTATCTCTATCATATCTATCTATCTATCTATCTCTCTATCTCTATCTATCATATCTATCTATCTCTTTCTCTATCTCTATCTATCTATCTATCTATCTATCTATCTATCTATCTCTTTCTCTATCTATCTATCTATCTATCTATCTATCTATCTATCTCTTTTTCTATCTCTATCTATCTATCTATCTATCTATCTATCTATCTATCTATCTATTTCTCTCTATCTCTATCTATCATATCTATCTTTTTAAAATTATTTCAACGGCTGTGAATTATAGACATTCCCAGCCCATAACGAGTCCCAAACAGTTTGTAAATAGTCCCATGGAAGTCTGCCACATTCCTTCGGGATAAGGCTGATAAGCACCCACCTTTATCTCCCTTGAAATGCTGCCAAGGACGGAATTGCCTAATAGTTGTACGAGGCCAAAATGGAGCACAAAGTCAATACAGAGCTTCAACTGACGAGAACGAACAAAGTTGCTTCCTGCAAAGGGCTCCTGTCCCTTTGCTCCCCCTTTATGACTTATGGGAAGGGCCAATCACCTCCAAGCCTTACTCCCAAATCGTCCCTTTTGTCTTAATTGTTCCTGCCTTTTGGCAGCTCCGTGCATGCGCACACTGGGAACAGGATCCCTCTGCTCCTCTGCCTCGCTTATATCAGATTCTGGAGGCTCCGGAATCAGCACATAACTCCCAGATGGCCCTGGCTCCCTCTCTGTGTCGGACGCAGGACCCTATCTATCTGTCTATTTCTTTCTCTATCTCTATCTATCATATCTATCTCTCTATCTCTTTCTCTATCTCTATCTATCTCTTTATCTCTATCTCTATCTCTATCTCATATCTATCTAT
>CM066328.1:432407757-432592184 GCA_033807585.1 Hydrophis major
GCGTCCGGGTGATGAGTTCTACGTTGGAAGCCCCATAAACCTGTTGACCAAAGGGAGACATTTTGTACGTTTCTGCCGCGTCCCTCCCCTGAGGCCCCTTCCTGCCCCATCAGCGTTTCAAGCTTCTAGTCCTCAGTCTCAAGAGGACTCACCTTGGCTTCGTACCCGTTCACCACCTCTGTCTTTTCACTCCTCCAGCCTAGAATACCCGTCTTGTTCCTGGCAGAGAGAGAGAGAGAGAGAGAGAAAGGGATCACTGGGAGAATTACAGTTACTCCTCGACTTATGACCTGTTCTGACCAAGGCTTCCTGAGACAGTAACCATCACACGCTGTTCCCCAAACCCCTTTTTAAAATTATTTCAACGGCTGTGAATTATAGACATTCCCAGCCCATAACAAGTCCCAAACAGTTTGTAAATAGTCCCACGGAAGTCTGCCACATTCCTTCGGGATAAAGCTGATAAGCACCCACCTTTATCTCCCTTGAAATGCTGCCAAGGACGGAATTGCCTATTAGTTGTACGAGGCCAAAATGGAGCACAAAGTCAATACAGAGCTTCAACTGACGAGAACGAACAAAGTTGCTTCCTGCAAAGGGCTCCTGTCCCTTTGCTCCCCCTTTATGACTTATGGGAAGGGCCAATCACCTCCAAGCCTTACTCCCAAATCGTCCCTTTTGTCTTAATTGTTCCTGCCTTTTGGCAGCTCCGTGCATGCGCGCACTGGGAACAGGATCCCTCTGCTCCTCTGCCTCGCTGATTTCAGATTCTGGAGGCTCCGGAATCGGCACATAACTCCCAGATGGCCCTGGCTCCATCTCTGTGTCGGACGCAGGACCCTCGTCCGAGCCCTCCCCAGATTCCAGGACTGGGCCATGTTCCTCCCCACTGTCCGACTCTGCTGCAGGCCACCAACGGACCACAACACGACCGCTTGTTTAATGATTGTACCAAGTTACAACTAGCCCTGAAGAAAGTGGTTTAGGATCAGTGGCACATTGGCGGCCATGGTGACATTCCTCCCCCCCCCCCAACGTGGTCATGTGATCAACATTCAGAGGCCTGGCAACTGACTTGTATTTATGAGGGTTGCACTGTCCCCAATTGTAAAAACTTCCCGGGCAGCTTCCAGCAAACAAAGTCAAGCGGGGAGGGGAAGCCAGATTTCTTTAATGACTGCAGGACTCACTTAACAACGGTGACAAAAAAGGATGCAAAATGGGGCAAATCATTTAACAATTAACAATTCATCAACGTTAGGTGTTTGTAGAGAGGAAGAGGAGGAGGAAGAGAAGGAGGGGGAGGAAGAGGAGGAGGGGAGGAAGAGGAGGGGAGAAAGAAGAAGAAGAGGAGGGGAGGAAGAAATGGGGCAAATCATTTAATAATTAACAATTCATCAATGCTAGGTGTTTGCAGAGAGGAAGAGGAGGAGGACGAGGAGGAGGACAAGGAGGGGGAGGAAGAGGAAGAAGAGGGGGAGGAAGAGGAGGAGCAAGAGGAGGAAGAGGAGGAGGGGAGGAAGAGGATGAAGGAAGAAATGGGGCAAACCATTTAACAATTCATCAATGCTAGGTGTTTGTAGAGAAGAAGAGGAGGAGGACGAGGAAGAGGAGGACAAGGAGGGGGAGGAAGAGGAGGAGGGGGAGGAAGAGGAGGAAGAGGGGGAGGAAGAGGAGGAGCAAGAGGAGGAAGAGGAGGAGGGGAGGAAGAGGAGGGGAGGAAGAGGAAGAGGAGGAAGGAAGGAAGAAATGGGGCAAATCATTTAACAATTAACAATTCATCAATGCTAGGTGTTTGTAGGGAGGAAGAGGAGGAGGACAAGGAGGAGGAAGAGGAGGAGCAAGAGGAGGAAGAGGAGGAGCAAGAGGAGGAAGAGGAGAAGGAAGAGGAGGACTGTGGGGTCCTTGGTGCTCTCTTAGTTTGCTGGTTTTCTTTGCCCACCTAGGTAGTATCATTACTTCAATAACCAGTCTGGATGTCCTTCTGTGAACCTCAACTTAGTCAGCAAAGCCAGGTCTTTCAAACACTTCAGTCCAGGAAAGTGGGGGGGCTGCCCCCACGTGTATAAATTGCACCCCTGTCCCCTTGGCTGTTTTTGAGACACCCACTGCCACCACCAATACCCCAGGGCCATCGGTCAATGCCACCATGCCCGCTGTTTTGAACCCTCCTTCCGGGACAAGCTGCGGGCACCTCCCATGCACTGTCCCCATACCTCTCGAAGGCAATATTGCGCATGTCCAGATGAGTGGCGACCACAGGGGCCATCAGGCGCCCCATCACCTGCTCCTCGGTGGGCTGCATGGCCGCCAGGATGGTCTCCTGGTCGTGGGCAGCCAGTGCCAGCGTTTCGGAGTAAACCACCTGCCGGTTGTGATCCACCTCCATGAAGACCGCGCTCGTATCTAGGCCAGGAGGGGGAGGAAAGAGAGGGAGTTACCTGTCTGAATAGAGCCCCTTCCCCAGAAGCACCACCTCCTTGTGTCCTGCCCTTGTTGGAGTCCGATTCTGAGTGGGATGTTGAGCAGCTGACAGGGAGTGGGTGTGGCTCCGGTGGCTGTGGAGGAAGCTGGAGAAGGGCAAAGTCCGGCTGGGCATTCAGAGGAAGACCCAGGGCCACCCCCTCTTCATCCTAAGGCACGCAGGGAAAAACGGAGAAGGGAGCAACATGGCTTACAGGAAAGGAAAGGGCTCTGATCCCCTTCATGGGCTGCAGCTGGGAAGACTGTTTAAAAGGGCAAACTGCACATGGCAGAGTTGCTGGAAGCAAAGCGTGCATTATCTTTGCCGGGCTTATCTGGGTTTTTGGCGTCCTCCCAACTGTGGGTGCTGCATTATTATACTTTGAAAGTCTGCAATTTATCATCCTGGCCTGCCGTGTTAATGATTTCAGTGTGGGTTTGTGTTGTTGCTTTTTTTAATTTCTAATTATCTTTACTTTGGGTTCAGACTGCATTTCTGCCCTTTGTAGACTGTTTTTGGAAGAGCTTGATCTCCAGCCGAGGATAATTGGACATTGGGGGCCAAATTGGAGGCATTAAAGGGAACTTATCGACTTGATTTTGTTATTTTTGTGCCATGCTCCGGGTGCAAATACTGAAAGCAGCCTCATCTCATAAGCCCACCCCCAAATAATTTAACAACCGGTTCTCTGACCTAATGACCAGCTGGGTAGGCGTGGCTTGGGTGGTTTTGTGACTGCATGGGCATGGCCAACTCGACGTCACTCACATCGAGGGGCAATGTCAACAAAAAATATACTTCTTTGATCTTTTTAGTTGCTAGCAGAAAGGGAGTGGGGAGCAAAAAAGCAGTGCATTCCTTAAATGCTTCAGATAATTGCTAGGCAGCCAAAGCTGTTGGCAAGCAAGATTATTTTAATGAGCTTCTTAAAGCAACGGCACCCTTTTTTTTTTGGTAGAACAGAAGGAAAACGTTTTTTTCTTCCACGAGAAAGAAAACACGGATGCTTTCGTGAGCCACCAAAGAGGGTTGTGAATTTCAAAAGAGGGCATCCAAATCCTTTCCACCTACCTTGGCCCCGGAAGATGAAGCTGTGGTTCCCACGCTGCCATGTCATGTGGTCAAAGCCCAGCAGCGTGGTGTCCACCCGCAGGTTCTGGCCACACTTCCACACCTTGTACGTGTCGCTGGGGCAAATCTTGGAGACCAAGGGAACTGCGAAAAAAGCAGAGCGCCACAGAGGGAGGTGGGGGTCGCAATTCATACATACTACAAGAAAGATGTTGAGACTTTGGAGAAAGTTCAAAAAGTGACTAAGATGGATGATGAAAGGCAGGGTTCACTGCCCGGTTGCTGGGTGGCCACGACCTACCAGAACTTCCTGTTTCCACCTTCCGGTGGGCTTCCAGAGCTCAGGGGAGGCAGTTTTTGCTCTCCCAAGGGTCCAGAGGCCTCCCCTGGGCCTCTGGGAGGGTGCAAATGGCCTCCGCCAATGATTGTGCGCGCATGGGGGGCACCTAACACGCGTATGCTCAGCTTTCTGCACACCAGCCGAGACTCTGCCGCGCCCATCAACGGAGAGGATAAAGAAGAGAAAAGTGCAAGAGAAAAGAAAGAGAAAGATGGAAAGAGAAAGAAAAACAAAGGGGTGGAAAGATGGAAGGAAGGAAAGGGAAAGAAAAGAGTTAAGAAAGAAAGACAATGAAAGGAAGAAGAAAGAGGAAGACAAAGAAAGAAGGAAGGAGGGAGGGTGGGAGGAAGGAAGGAAGGAAGACGTGGAATACTGCATCTAGTTTTGGTCAACATACTACAAAAAAGTTGTTGAGACTTTGGAAAAAAAGATAGATAGATGGAGGATAAGAAAAGAAAAATAAAGATAGATGAAAGGAAAGAGAAAAAAACAGAAAGAAAGAAAGAAAGAAAGAAAGAAAGAAAGAAAGAAAGAAAGAAAGAAAGAAAGAAAGAAAGAAAGAAAGAAAGAAAGAAAGAAAGAACAGCTTAGAGAGGGCTATAAAACACTGTCAAGTGGTGTATAAGTCTGAGTGCTATTGTTTGGGAAGGAAGGAAGGAAGGAAGGGGAGGAGGGAGGAAGGAAAGAGAGGAAGGAACGAAGGAAGGAAGGAGAGGAGGAAGGAAGGAAGGAGAGGAGGAAAGAAGGAAGGAAGGAAGGAAGGAAGGAAGGAAGGAAGGAAGGAAGGAAGACGAGGAATACCGCATCAAGTTTTGGTCACCATACTACAAACGAGAAGTTGAAACTTTGGAAAAAGTTCTGAAAAGAGCGACTAAGATAATCGAAGGCCTGGAGACTAAAACAGGAAGAAGCAACAGTGGGATCCTGCCTGTTTCTACTCGTGGTTCGGTGATTGTGCGTGCATGCACACACCTAATGTCTGCACACCTAACATGTGCATGCACAGCTTTCCAAACCACCAGCTGAGACTCTGCCGCACTCATCAGCTGAGGGGATAAAGAAGAGAAAAGTGCAGGGGCCGAAGTAGGTGAAATGTTTTTACTACTGGTTTGTGTGAACCGAGCTGAATCAGTAGTATACCACCACTTGGAAGAACGGTTCCAGGATTTGGGTTTAGTTTACCACAAAGAAGAGGAGGGTCAACTTATTTTCCAAAGCGCCTGAAGGCAGGACAAGTAGAAACAATGGTTGGTAACTAATCAAAGAGAGAAGCAACTGGGAATTAGAATAGAACCAGAATCACAGAGTTGGAGGGAACTTGAAGGTCTTCTAGGCCAACCTCCTGCTCAGGCAGAAAACATTGCACCATTTCAGACAAATGGCTGTTCAATCTCTTCTTAGAAACCTCCAGTAGGAAGGAATGAAAAGGAAGGAAGGAAGGAAGGAGGGAAGGAAGGAAGGAAGGAAGGAAGGAAGGAAGGAAGGAAGGAAGGAAGGAAGGAAGGAAGGAAGGAAAGAAAGAAAGAAAGAAAGAAAGAAAGAAAGAAAGAAAGAAAGAAAGAAAGAAAGAAAGAAAAGGAGATAAGAAAGAAGAGACAAAGAAAGAAGAAAAAGAAAGAATGACAAAGAAGGAAGGAAGGGGAGAAAAAGCAAGAAAAAGGAAGGAAGGAAGGAAGGAAGAAAAGAGAGGGGAAGAGAAAGAGAAAGAAAGAAAAAGAGATAAGAAAGAGAGACAAAGAAAGAAGAAAAAGAAAGAATGACAAAGAAGGAAGGGGAGAAAAGGCAAGAAAAAGGAAGGAAGGAAGGAAGGAAGAAAAGAGATGGGAAGAGAAAGAGAAAGAAAGAAAAAGAGATAAGAAAGAAAGAAGAAAGACAAAGAAGGTTGGAAGAAGAAAAGGCGAGAAAGAAAGAAAAAGATGGAAAGATGGAAGGAAAAAAAGAGAAAGAAAAGACGAAGAAAGAAAGAAAGAAAGAAAGACAAAGAAAGAAGACAAAGAAAGATAAAGAAAGAAAGAACAGAGAGTTGGAAGGGACCTCGGAGGTCTTCTAGTCCAACCCCCTGCCTAGGCAGGAAACCCTACACCACTTCAGACAAAGGGTGATCCAACATCTTTTTTAAAAAAGATTTTGTTGGAGCATTCACAACTTTCTGGAGGCAAATAGTTCCACTGGTTAATTGTTCCTTCTATCAGGAAATGACAGGAAATTAAATAGAAACTTCCCAACAACAGTGAGGACTAATTAACCAGTGGAACAGCTTGCCACCAGAAATCGTGGGCGCTCCATCATTGGAGGCTTTTAAGAAGAGATTGGACAGTCCCTTATCTGAAATAGTATAGGTTCTCCTGCTTGAGCAGGGGGCTGGACTAGAAGACCTCCAAGGTCCCTTCCAGCCCATTCATTCATTCTATATGCCGCCCATCTCAGTGTCAAAGAGACTCTGGGTGGCTTGTTAAATTTACCCTGCCACTGGGATTAGGTCCTTCTGCTCCTCTGGGCAGCCATGTTCTCTGCCCGGGGAAAGTAGGGACACCGGGAAGGAGGAGGTGAGGTCAAAAAAGTCAAGATGGCTGACATGACTGTGGAATTGGAGCTCCACCCGTTCAACAACGTACAGACGCGAAGGGTTTGCACACTTGGGATTATCTTGACTTTTTCCAATCCTGCAAATGCCCCGGGGGCTGTGGGGGGGGGTATTTTTCTTAAGGGGCGTGTTTTTTTCAAGGGGGGGGGGCGGTCAGACAGATGACAGCCCATTCCCAACTGGGGCTTTGGTTGCTTTCTTTCGGCACGCAAACGTACCCCAACTGGTAAATTCCCACTTCATCTCGACGTAGAAATCTTGAGCCTGCAGCAAAAAGAAGAGAAAAGAAGAGTTGGGAGGCAGAATGGAATACAGGTAGTCAAAGATTATAGATTAGTTTAGATTAGATTATTATATTATTATTAGATTAGATTAGATTAGATTAGATTATTAGATTAGATTAATTATATTAGATTAGATGATTAGATTATACTGTATTAGATTATACTGTAATACAGTATACTACATTACATTACATTATTATACATTACATTATTATCTAATTATACTATATTACATTACATTATTATTACATTACATTACATTAGACTATTTTATATTATTATTAGATTTATTATATTATATTATTATATTATTACATTACATTACATTACATTACATTAGACTAGATTATATTATATTATATTATATTATATTATATTATATTATATTATATTATATTATATTATTATTACATTACATTACATAACATTAGACTAGATTAGATTAGATTAGATTAGATTAGATTAGATTAACAGAATTGGAAGGGACGTTGTAGGTCATCTAGTCCAACCCCCCCTCAAGCAGGAGACACTACACCAGTCATGGCTAACGTTTTTCGGCTCCCATGCCGATATTTGCATGTGCGCTCGCTTGCGTGTGCTCGCAGGCCAACATCCACACCCCCTGCGCAAGCGTGCGCCTGTTCACGTACCATGCCTCTGCACATGGGCGCACAATTTTCCCCTCGCGTGCTCTGCGTCTCTGCACATGCATGCACAATTCCCCCTCGCACACCACACATCTGCGCTTGCGTGAGATTCCCCCCTTGTGCGCTGCATGTCTTTGCACATGCACACCCAATTCCCCCTTGTGTGCCACACATCTACGCATGGGCAGACAATTTTCCACTCGCGTGCTGTGCGTCTCTGAGCATGTACGTGCAATTTTTCCCTCAATCACTGAGCGCATGGGTACAATTCCTCCTTGTGCTACTGCGCAACTTTGCGCATGTGAGCATGATTCCTTCCTCGTGCGCCACGCATCTTTGTGCATGCACGCACGATTCCCCCTCGCATGCCGCACAACCGGCACATGTGTGCACAATTTTCCCCTCAGGGGCTGTGCAACTCTGCGCATGCATGTCCAATTTTTCCCGCATGCACCACACGCATGCTCACGATTCACCCTCATGCACTGTGCATCTTTGCGCATGCGAGCGTGATTTCCCCCTTGTGTGCAGCGTGTCTGTGCATGCGTGCACAATTCCCCCCTCACACACAGCACGTCTGGGCATGTGTGTATGATCTCCTCATGTGCAGCATGTCCCTGAGCATGCACACGCCTCTTCCATGCACCGCCCCTCCGCCCACTGCCAGATATCCAACAATCAGCTGTCAGGCGGCGGTGTGCACATCCATACGCAGTGGGGCTCTTCTGGGCGACCTCTCGTGTGCCAGGGGAAAATGCAGGGGTGGGATTCACATTTTTTAACAACCGGTTCTGTGAGCGTGGCTTAGTTGGTTGGCGTGGCTTGGTGGTCATGTGACTGGGTGGACATGGCTTGGTGGTCATGTGGTTTGGTGGTCATGTGATTGGCTGGGTGTGGCCAACTCAACATCACTCACATCGAGGCCCGCATCTCCTCGCCTGGCCTCTCATGACTGTGGGGATGCTGCAACAGTCGTAAGTGTGAAAAACGGTCATAAGTCACTTTATTCAGTGCCATCGTAACTTTGAATGGTCACTCCACACAAGCAAAGCACCAGCAAAGGAGGGGAAAAAAACTCCAGAAAAGTTCCAGAGACAGGAAATCTAGTCCTGCCAAGAATGTAATAAGGGTTAACAGAGAGGCAGTTACTGTAAGCAACCCCAGAATGTTTCCTTCCTGCTTTCCTTACGGGATTAGCCCTGTAATTTCTTCTAACAACCGGTTCTCCCAACTGCTTAGAAGGTTAACAACCGGTTCTAGCGAATAGGTGCAAACCGGTAGAATCCCACCCCTGGGAAAGTGTTTTGCGTGCCACTTCCACCACACGTGGCATAGGTTCGCCAACATGGCCCTACACCATTTCTGACAAATGGTAGGAATAGTCCCCGATTTATAACCCGCAATTGAGCCCAAAATGTATGCCGCTAAATGAGAAAGCCGGACAGTTAAGTGAGTTTTGTTCCATTTTACCTTTATTGCCACCATTGTTAAGCAAATCACTGCAGTTGTTAAGTGAGTCACATGGTCGTTAAGTGAGTCTGGCTTCCCCGTGAACTTTGCTTGCTACAAGGTCGCCAAAGAGGATCACCTGACCCCCCCAGGATGCTGCAACCGTCATAACTGTGAGTCAGCTGCCAAGCGTCCAAGTTTTGATCAAGTGGCCATGGGGATGCGGCAAGGGTTGTAAGTGTGAGAAATGGTCGTAAGTCACTTTTCTCAGTGTCGTCGTAACATCGAACAGTCCCTAATGGTATCCTTGACATTTTTAGTGACTGTTCAAAGTCACCAAAAAGTGACTTATGACCGTGACTCACACTTATGATCATTGCAGCGCCCCCAGGGTCACATGATAAAAATTCAGATGCTTGGAAACTGACTCGTACTTATGACGGTTGCCATTGACTTTCTGACAAGCAAAGTCAATGGGGAAGCCAGATTTAATTAACAACTATTTAACTGATTTCACAACTGCATGATTCACTTAACAACGGTGGCAAGAAAGGATGTAAAATGGAGCAAAACTCACTCATGGTCCACTTAGTGACATATATTTTGAGCTCAATTGTGGTCGTAAGTCGAGGACTCCCTGTATAAGCCCTTCAAGACACATGCTCTTTGCTGAATGGTTAGGGAAGGGAAGAAAATGCAATTATTAAAGGTATAAATCGAACCTTCCATTTTTATTAATTACTAGCTCGATACTCTTGCTTTGCTACGAAATTATGTGGTTGGGCTTAGTTTCTGGAGGGGAAAATAATTCTTCCTCTGCCTACCAGCATCCATCGGTATTCATCTGGCTAGCATCCTGTCAGTATGTGAGAGAGGTGAGGACTGTTTGGAAACTGAAACCACAGTTTGTGTGAGCAAGGAGGAGACAGCAAGGAGCCTGGGCATGGCTTAGCTCAACTGTTCTGTACTAAAGCTGGTTGCTGCTGTGAAAGTGAAACTCCTCTGCTTGTGTTTTGCATTCGGAGCAGATTTCTTTTCAGGTGGGGAGGGGGAGTAGAACTCCTTAGCATCAGATAATAATAATAATAATAATAATAATAATAATAATAATAATAATAATAATAATAATAATAATAATAATAATATAGGAAATACTCTAAATGCTCTGAAGGTCATTTCCAAAAATCCTTTCTTAGTGAGCAATATATATATATATATATATATATATATATATATATATATATATATATATATTATATATATATATATATGTTTTCTTAAGTTTTCGCGGGTACTTACATGTCTGGCATTCAGTTTTGAATGCCAGATATATAATATATATATATATATATATATATATATATATAGAGAGAGAGAGAGAGAGAGAGAGAGAGAGAGAGAGAGAGAGAGATTGAAAAAAGACCTGAAAGCATGAATAGAAGAGGTGATTCCACCAGACTGTCAATCATTTGGAAGCCTGCATTCACAAACAAAAAGATCTTCACACCACAAGCCAGGCAAACACCTGGGTACAAACAGACACCCCCCCCCCCCCCCGATACCTCCAGCTCAAACACACCCCAACCAGGCACCCAGATGAAACCCAGCTTCCTAACTAATGATAGCTGTCCATTTACCCAAAGCCAAGCTGCACTAAAGGCCTCCAATAAAGTAACACAATGTTGCCAGCCAATCAAGATACAGAAAGAGCCAAAAAAACAGACAGAAGATATTAGAAGCAGAACACAGCAAACTCCAAGACCAATAAACACAGAACAAGACTCTCAACCAATCAGGAGGAAGAAAAAACCATTCTGTCACAGCAATAGGCTGCCCCAAATTTAAATCTGAAACCACAGTAAAAGTCTAACTCACAGACGAACAATATACAGAAGCCTGATGATGGCAGATGAGATTCTGCTGAAACGTTGCTACAACTTTAAAAGCACCACTATTATGACGTGGGAAAATACCCGAACAAAGCTGAATGCCAGACATGTAAGTACCCGCGAAAACTTAAGAAAACATATATATATTTATATATTTTATATATATATATATAAAAATTGGCAGCAAGAAACATTAAGGTTATAAAAAAGAGCTTATATTCTGTTGTGTCTCAAATACAACAGTTTAAAGTGAAAACAGCCTAGAAAGGATGTGTTGTCTTTGTGACTTTAAGATGTGTGGACTTCAACTCCCAGAATTCCCTAGCTGGCTGGGGAATTCTGGGAGTGTGAGTCCACAAGTTTTAACGTCGCCAAGATTGGACAATCCTGTGTTCCATTGAAGTTTATAGCCAATAAAAAAAATTCAGCCATCATAAAACATCTCGGTTAATGACCACCTCACTGAACGGCCGTGATTTCCGTCTCATTTGCAAGCGGAAGTTGAGGATTGCCTGCAATTGAGCTAAAACATCCATAGAATGGAACCTAATGAAGTAATTAAAAGTTTTAGACATTACAATACCGGATGCTCTTCCTGTCGTCAATGTGGAGTTTTGTTCAACAGATCTACTCTCATTGTGCCCAGGGAGGGAAATATCTGCCTCTCCCAAGGATTGAACTCACAGCCTCCTGACTTTGGGGCGAAAGCTCCACCTCTCAGCCATCACACCACTCCATTATAATGTAATTTTATGCCAGATTATAATCCAGTACACATGTACTGAATTTGACAATTAACGAGATCATACTAAGAATAAGAGGGGATGCTAAGAAGTGTTATGTGGCATATAAAAAACAGGGCTCAGCAGTTAAAAACACTGAGCTTGTCAGGTGGAAATCTGATAGCCCGCGTTCGAGACCCAAACACCGTAGGACAGGGTAAGTTCCCATTCCTTGCTGCAGCTCCTGCCCACCTAGCAGTTCAAAAACAGTCCAGCTGGGCATTCAGAGGAAGACCGAGGTCCACCAGCCTCTCTTCACCCTAGGGCAAGAAGGGAGCAACATGGTTTACGGGGGAGGAAAGGGCCCCAATTCCCTTCAGTAGCTGCAGCTGGGAGAACAGGTTATAAGTGGGGCATTTGCACACAGCTCCTTGCTGGAAGAAAAGCGTGCATTATCTTTGTCGAGGTCTGTGTTAATTACTTCAGCGTGGTTTGTGGGTTTTTTTAAATTTCTAATTATCTTTACTTTGGGTTCAGACTGCATTTCTGCCCTTCGTAGACTGTTTTTGGAAGAGTTTGATCTTCAGCTGAGGATAACTGGACATTGGGGGCCAAGCTGGAGGCAACTTGTTATTTTTGTGTCACGCCCCTTTGGGTCATCACATTATTATCTGCTTTTAACGGACCCCATCATCCTTTGCAGGGTGGAGTCTGTGCAACCGAATGGAGCTAGCAGAGTCTTTTACTGGCTGGATGCCTTTCCTGTCGCTGATGCAGAGTTATATCCAGCAGCTGTATTTCTCATTGTGCCCAAAGAGAGAAATATCTGCCTCTGGTTAGGATCGAACTCAGAAGCCTCCTGGTTGTGAGGCGAGAGCTTCTGCTCTAGACCACCACGTCACTCTTCAAAAGCATGTAAATGCAAGTAGATAAATAGGTACCACTTGGGAAGTTAACAGTGTTTCGGTGTGCTTTTGCTGGACACATGAGCACAGAAAATATATTTGCACAATGCTGGCACCAAGAAACAGAGATCGGCGCCATCCTCTGGACACAACGGATAAGGAAACCTTTGCCTTTTTATTTTTTATATATATATATAAAACCACAATGTAGCCCACACCTTACAGCACTTCATTTAGTGACCGTTCAAAGTTACAATGGCAACTGAAAAAAAGGGACTTAGGACCGTTTTTCTTACTTATGACCCATGGCCTCATGATCAAAATCCAGACCCTTGGCAACAGATTCGTATTTATGACGGCAACATAATGTGATCCCCTTTGGCCACCGTTCTGACAAATCAATGGGGAAGCCAGATTCACTTAACAACGATGTGACTCACTTAACAAATGCAGCAATTTGCTTAACCGTGGCAAGGAAAGTAGTTAAATTACAGCACCAACCCAAAAAAAGTCACTTAACCCAATGGTTTCCCTTAGCAACATAAATATTGTGGTCGTACATCGAGGACTATACCTGTAGGTCTGAGCCATCAGAGGGGCTTTTCAACAGGTTTACAAACTCAGCAAGGACTGACCTTCCGTAGTTTTTCTAACAGGACGGGGATTCCGGCCAAGCGTTTGATGGCTCTCTGGTAGTCCCGATATCGTAGCACCAGTTGAACGAGCTCCAGATCCTGAGTGCTGACCGCCTCCTGCAACACTGCAACACAAGAAGGAGATAGTTGTGGTCCGCCAGCGGCCCATGGAGCCAGCAGACAGTGGGGAGGAACATGGCCCAGTCCTGGATTCTGGGAAGGTCTCAGACGAGGGATCTGCGTCCGATAGAGAGATGGGGTCTCCCTAAGCCTTGGTCAGAGCAGAGATCAGGAGCCAAACTACATGGTCCTCCACTTACAACTGTTCGTTTAATGATTTTCGTTACAACAGCAGGGTGAAAGAAACGTGACTCGCAATGGGTCCTCGTACTTATGACCCGTTGCAGCATCCAAACAACAGCAGCAATCATACAAGCAGGAAAAGTTGTAAAATGGGGCAAAACCTACTTCACGGATTTCTCACTTAGCGACCTAAATTTTGGGCTCAGTTGGGGCCGTAAGTTGAGGATGGCCTGTATCTCCCATACTGGGCCTGCTTGCTGTTTTTGGGGCTTCACAGACCCTTATCCAAGAGCAGTCTACCTTTTAGCTGTTGGGCTGATCCCTGGAGGTTTTTAAGAAGAGACTGGACAACCACTGTTGTTAGAGGGTCTCTCCTACTTAAACAGGGGGCTGGACTAGATGACCTCCAAGGTCCCTTTCGGCTCTTTTCTGATTGATTGATTGATTGAAATGGTCTAGGGCCTCCTGCTTGAGCAGGGGGCTGGACTAGATGACCAAGGTCCCTCTCCATCTCTATCCTGATTGATCCCCATGACCACGGGATCAAAATGCGTGTGCTTGGCAACTGGAATGTTCCAGCAGTCCTCTCACCTTACAACCGTTTCGTTTAGTGACCGTTCCAAGTTACCACAGCACTGGAAAAAAAAAAGCGACTCAGGAGCCATTTTCACACTTACAACCGTTGTGGCGTTTCCCCCCGCGGTCAGTAGATCCAAATTCAGACCCTTGGCCACTAACTCACATTTACGACAGTCGCCGCGTCCCCCCTGTTCTGCGACCTTCCGACATGCAAAATCAAGGAGGAAGCTGGATTCACTTAACAACCGTGTTAATAGCTTAACACTTTGCAGTGATTCACTTAATGATGGTGGCAAGGAAGGTCGTAAAATGGGGCACAGCTCGCTTCACAAATTTCTCACTTAGCAACAATATCAATCTTGGGCTCATTTGTGGTCGTAAGTCGAGGACTGCCTGAATGAACAAACTGAGGGTGTGGGGTGTGTGTGTGGCAGGTGCACAATGAAATCGTTGTGTCTTTTTTGCATGTGTTCTGCGTGCAGCACATTTTTAAAAGGGGGCAGGGCTCTGTTTTAGAGTCACAACCTCCATTTCTTGACACTTTCACACCATTCAACAAACAAAGTCAAATCAATTCCTAGCTACATACACCCCTCTCGTTCCTCTCTCTCTCTCTCTCTCTTTCTCTCTCTCCCTCATTATCACATTCTCATTTTCTCATTCTCATTCTTTCTCATTCTCCCCCTCCCTCGCTTCCTCTCATGATCATAGTCTCTCATTCTCTCTCTCTCTTTGTCTCTTTCATTCTCTCCTTCTCCTTCTCTCTCATGCTGTCATTCTCTATCACATTCTCATTTTCTCTTTCTCATTCTCTTTCTCGTTCTCCCCCTCCCTCGCTTCCTCTCATGATCATATTCTCTCATTCTCTCTCTCTCTTTGTCTCTCTCATTCTCTCCTTCTCCTTCTCTCTCATGCTGTCATTCTCTATCACATTCTCATTTTCTCTTTCTCATTCTCTCTCTCTCATTATCATTCTCGCATTCTCTCTCTCTTATTGTCTCTCTCATTCTCTCCCTCCCTCCCCCCCCCTCTCACACACACACACATAGACACACACACACACAGGTAATCTATTTAAATTATTTTGAAAATCTTTTTTAAACATTCATTGTAAATCCTTTGAAAAGAACTTTGGAAATGGTGAACTGAAAATGTCCAGAAGTGGAAATCAGCGGTCCTTGATCATAACAGTTAAATAAACACACACCCATGGAAAAAGTCCATTTCCTAAAAAGAAACTTTCAGTTCGCTTTTCAGCACAGGGATGTTTAAACTAACTTCAGCAAAACATCCTTGTTAAGAAACACTGTCACAACGGTCTTTCTTAACCTCTGCAATCTTAAGATGGGGGGACTTCAACTCCCAGAATTCCTCAGCCAGCATGAAGTTTTCTCCTCCCTCTTAAAGAAGGCTGGCTGGGGGATTCTGGGAGTGGAAGTCCATCCCTCTTAAAGCATGGCTGGCTGGGGAATTCTGGGAGTGGAAGACCTCCCCTCTTAAAGCAGGCTGGCTGTGGGGATTTGCAACTTGTAAATCCCCAAGTCTCACATAACATTAAATGGTCGTCAGTCGAGGACCACCTGTGTATACTGTAACACGCAGCAGCTCTGGAAATCTTTTTTTCTGCTAAAGAAAATGCGCTGATGCTCAGCTCCACTTTCCACCTGCCAAGGAGAGCAATGGTAACACACCTGTCCAGCCGGACCGATTTTCTTTGGCCACGTCCGCTCCATGCCGCAAGAGAACTCGCGCACACTCCAGGTGCCCCAGGGTGGTGGCCAGGTGTAAGGGAGTTCGGCCTCGGGGGTCCACCTCCTCCACATCCACCTGCCGGGAGAAAAAGGAGATACCTTATATCGCCAAGATGTTAAAAAAAGAGGTTGAGACTCTGGAAAGGGTGCAGAGAAGAGCAACCAGGAGGATGAGGGGACTGGAGGAGGAAACATACCATGAACGGTTATAGGAACTGGGCCTGGCTTGGCTTGCCTAGTTTGTCTGTCAGTCTGTCTATCCTATCCTATCCTATCCTATCCTATCCTATCCTATCCTATCCTATCCTATCCTATCCTATCCTATCCTATCCTATCCTATCCTATCCCATCCCATCCCATCCCATCCATCCATCCATCCATCCATCCATCCATCTATCTATCTATCCTTAGTAAGACCACACCTGAAGTACTGCATACAGTTTTACACTATAAAAAAGATGTCGAGACTCTGGAAAGGGTGCAGAGAAGAGCAACCAGGAGGATTAGGGGACTGGAGGCTCAAAGACACGATGCATGATTGTAGGAACTGGGCCTGGCTAGTCTGGTGAGGAGAAGGACCAGGGGAGACAGGAGAGCATCTTCCAATATTTGAGGGGCTGCCCCAGACAGAAGGAAGGGGTCAAGCTCTTTTCCAAAGCACCCAAAGGTTCCAAATTAAAGCATCTCATTGAGGAGGTGAGTTGATGTACCCATGCTAGCTGGGGGATTCTGGGAGTGGAAGCCCTCCCCTCTTAAAGCAGGCTGGCTGGGGGATTCTGGGAGTGGAAGACCTCCCCTCTTAAAGCAGGCCGGCTGGGGGATTCTGGGAGTGGAAGCCCTCCCCTCTTAAAGCTGGCTGGCTGGGGGATTCTGGGAGTGGAAGCCCTCCCCTCTTAAAGAAGGCTGGGTGGGGGATTCTGGGAGTGGAAGCCCTCCCCTCTTAAAGAAGGCTGGGTTGGGGATTCTGGGAGTGGAAGCCCTCCCCTCTTAAAGCAGGATGGGTGGGGGATTCTGGGAGTGGAAGCCCTCCCCTCTTAAAGCAGGCTGGCTGGGGGATTCTGGGAGTGGAAGCCCTCCCCTCTTAAAGCAGGCTAGCTGGGGGATTCTGGGAGTGGAAGCCCTCCCCTCTTAAAGCAGGCTGGCTGGGGGATTCTGGGAGTGGAAGTCCACCCTCTTAAAGCAGGCTGGCTGGGGGATTCTGGGAGTGGAAGCCCTCCCCTCTTAAAGCAGGCTGGCTGGGGGATTCTGGGAGTGGAAGCCCTCCCCTCTTAAAGTAGGCTGGCTGGGGGATTCTGGGAGTGGAAGCCCTCCCCTCTTAAAGCAGGCTGGCTGGGGGATTCTGGGAGTGGAAGTCCACCCCTCTTAAAGAAGGCTGGGTTGGGGATTCTGGGAGTGGAAGCCCTCCCCTCTTAAAGCAGGATGGGTGGGGGATTCTGGGAGTGGAAGCCCACCCCTCTTAAAGCATCCTGGCTGGGGGATTCTGGGAGTGGAAGTCCTCCCCTCTTAAAGCATCCTGGCTGGGGGATTCTGGGAGTGGAAGCCCTCCCCTCTTAAAGCAGGCTGGCTGGGGGATTCTGGGAGTGGAAGCCCTCCCCTCTTAAAGCAGGCTGGCTGGGGGATTCTGGGAGTGGAAGCCCACCCCTCTTAAAGCATCCTGGCTGGGGGATTCTGGGAGTGGAATTCCTCCCCTCTTAAAGCAGGCTGGCTGGGGGATTCTGGGAGTGGAAGTCCTCCCCTCTTAAAGCAGGCTGGCTGGGGGATTCTGGGAGTGGAAGCCCTCCCCTCTTCAAGCAGGCTGGCTCAGAAACAGGGCAATTGGCAGCAAAAGAATCTCCTGGGGGCGTCTGTGCAAGAGGTGAGAATAATTTCATTGCCAACCTCCCCCTGGAGGCTTCTTACAGTCCTCTGCTCTTCTAGCAGCTGAGTGTTAATTGCAAATAAGCGGAACTAACATTTCTCAGTGCAGCAGGAAAAAAACAAGTGGCAAAGGGATTTTTTTTTAAATTTTTTGGCCGGAAGGGAGGGGGGAGAGGAAGGAGGCTGAGCAGACAGATCTGCAGAGAGATCATCCAAGAAAAAACCAAATCCCTCCAGTTTCCTTCTTGCTCCTCTTTCAGCAGGATAGCAATTCTTGTTGTATTCTTCTAATCTAACATGATGATGGATGGTTGCAATCGGTCAGATGTTTGGGCTGGACTTCATACAGTGACCGCCCTGATTTCCTCCTTCTGTCAAGTCAGGCAAGAGGGCTATTTTACGCTCCTTGTCTTCAAGGGGCCTCCTTTCTGCTGGGACCCAAGCCACACACCTTCTCGACATCATTCCCTCTAATGCAGGGGTCTTCAAATTTGGCAGCTTTAAGACTCGTGGACTTCAACTCCCAGAATTCCTCCTTCTCCAGTCAGGTTCGCTCAGGAATCCTGGGAGCTGAAGTCCACAAGTCTTAAAAGTTGCCAAGTTTGAAAACCCTTGGAATAGAGAATAGAATAAGAATTTGAATAAGAATTTTAGAATAGAATGGAGAATGGAGAATAGACGATTGAATAGGAATAAGATTTTTAGAATAGAATATAGAAGAATAAGAATGAGAATTTGAATAAGAATTTTAGAATAGAGAATAGAAAAGAATAAGAATTTGAATAGAAGAAGAATTTAAGACTAGAATAGAGAATAGAGCAGGGGTCTTCAAACTTGACAGCTTTAAGACATGTGAACTTCAACTCCCAGAATTCTTCCTCCAATCACGTTAGCTCAGGAATTCTGGGAGTTGAAGTCCACAAGTCTTAAAGTTGCCAAGTTTGAAAACCCTTGGAATAGAGAATAGAATAGGAATAGAATAAGAATTTGAATAGAACTGAATAAGAATTTGAACAAGAATTTTAGAATAGAATAGAGAATGGAGAATAAAGAATCGAATAAGAATAGAATAGAATATGATTTTTAGAATAGAATATAGAAGAATAGGATAAGAATAAGAATTTGAATAAGAATTTTAGAATAGAGAATAGAATAGAATAGAATAAGAATTTGAATAGAATAAGAATTTAAGAATAGAATAGAGAATAGAGCAGGGGTCTTCAAACTTGACAGCTTTAAGACTTGTGGACTTCAACTCCCAGAATTCCTCCTCCTCCTCCAGTCATGTTTGCTCAGGAATCCTGGGAGTTGAAGTCCACAAGTCTTAAAGTTGCTAAGTTTGAAGACCTTTGATATCTTTCTCTCTATCTATTCTACCTCTCTTTCTCTATCTATTCTATCTATCTATCCTATCTTTCTCTCTCTTCCTCCCTCTATCTATTCTATCCCTCTCTATCTATTCTACCTCTCTTTCTCTATCTAGGCTATCTAGCTATTCTATCTTTCTCTCTCTCCTTCCATCTATTCTATCTCTCTATTCTACCTCTCTTTATCTGTTCTATTTATTCTATCTCTCCCCCTCCCTCTATCTATTCTATCTATTTCTCTCTCTCTCTATTCTATCTATTCTATCCATCTATTCTCTTTATCTATCTATTCTATCTTTCTCTCTCTCTCCCTCCCTCTATCTATTCTATCTATTTCCCTTTCTCTCTATCCATTCTACCTCTCTTTCTCTTTCTATCTATTCCAGGGGTTTTCAAACTTGACAAACTTAAGACTTGTAGACTTCTACTCCCAGAATTCCTCCTCCAGTCATATTAGCTCAGGAATTCTGGGAGTGGAAGTCCACAAGTCTTAAACTTGCCAAGCTTGAAGACCCTTGCTCTAATGGCTCAACAGCAGTAATTAGGAGAAGGACCTTGGGAGTCCTAGTGGAAAATCACTTAAATAGGAGCCAGCCGTGTGCGGCTGCAGCAAAAAAGGCCAACGCAATCCTAGGCTGCATCAAACAGAGGGATAGAATCAAGATCACCTGAAGTGATAATACCACTTAATAAGGCCTTGGTGAGGCCACACTTAGAATAATAGATCCTGTTTTGGTCGCCATGATGTTTAAAAAAAGATGTGGGGACTGTAGAAAGAGTGCAGAGTAGAGCAAGAAAGAGGATTAGGGGACTGGAGGCTAAAACATATGAAGAACAGTTACTGGATTTAGATATGTCTAGTTTAATGAAAAGAAGGACCAGGGGAGACAGGATAGCAGTCTCCCAGTATTTGAGGGGCTGACCCAAAGAAGAGGGAGTCAAGCTATTCTCCAAAGCCCCTGAAGGCAGGATAAGGAACAATGCATGCAAAACTAATTAAGGAGAGAAGTAACTGAGAACTAAGGAGAAATTATTGGGAAAAAAAAATATGAACATGGATAAGAGGAATCACAAATATTCAATTAAAACTCAAGGCTGATTTTTTTTTTGTTGGGAATAATAAAAGGTGAAGTCGCAAAAGAAATAAAATATTCAATTCTCCATATAATCACTGCAGCAAGGATAGCATTAGCTCAATGTTGGAAGGGTGATCAGATGCCAACGGATAACTTGATAATCCAGATGATCTACGACTGTGCCGAAATGGATAAACTCACCCAAAAGTTAAAAGATAAGGAAGACTCAAAATATTTTAGTTTGGGAAAACTGGTTATAATTGGATAAAGGATAGAAACCAGCAAGTGAACAGATAGGGAAGGGAAAAATATAAAGAGGTTAGGATAGGAGTATTTACCAGATAAGTATTGGAAAATTAGTAAATAAACTAATTTCCAGTAAAAGTACTTTTCTCTGAAAACTGTGAAGTGTAAGGTTTTCTTTCTTGGATTTTGAATGGAGCATCACAACACCAGAAATGGTGGGTGCTCCATCATAGGAGGCTTTCAAGAAGAGATTGGGCAGCCATTTGCCTGAAATGGGGGAGGGGTTTCCTTGCCTGAGCAGGGGGTTGGACTAGATGACCTCCAGGGTCCCTTCCAACTCGGCTATTCTGCTTTCCTCCCTCCCTCCTGAAAATTTTAAAGTTCGACAAACATTTCTTTGGAAGGGTCTTGGATTCTCTCCTTGAGCAGGGGGTTTATTTATTTATTATTTTTGATTTGTCAATCACTTACAAGATCATAGGTATAAGTATATATATATATAGGTATAAATACATGAAATGGGTACATATAAGAAAAATAAAAAGAATCAATAGGACAGGGATGGTAGGCACGTTGGTGCACTTATGCACAACCCCCTACAGGCCTCTTAGGAAAGGGGTGAGGTCAATAGGAGACAGTCTAAAGTTAAAGTTTTTGGGGTAGAAATCACAGAGTCAGGTAGAGGATTCCAGACATTGACCATTCGGTGGCTGAAGTCGTATTTCCTGCCATCAAGTTTGGTGCGATTAACCTTAAGTTTGTATCTATTGTTTGCTCTTGTGTTGTTATGGTTGAAGCTGAAGTATTCATTGACAGGCAGGACATTGCAATGTATGATTTTATATGCTAAACTTAGATCAGACTGAAGACGGTGTAATTCTAGGTTTTCTAGGTCTAGAATTTCGAGTCTGGTGGCCTAAGGTATTCTACAACGAGTAGAGGAGTGGAGAACTCTTCTTGTGAAATATTTCTGGACTTTCTCAGCTGTGCTAATATCAGATATGTAATGTTGGTTCCAGACTGATGAGCTGTATTCGAGTATTGGTCTACCAAATGTTTTGTCTGCTCTAGTTATTAGTGTAATATTACCAGAGGAAAAGCTACGTAGGATTAGGTTAACAACTCTTAATGCCTTTTTGGCTGTGTTGTAGTTACAGTGAGCTCTAGCACTTAGGTCATTTGAGATGAGTACTCCAAGATCCTTGGCAGAGTTTGGATCATCAGCAAGGTCTTGACTATTCAGCCTGTATTTTATTTTCTGATTTTTTTTTTGCCATATGTAAGACAGAGCATTTATTTGTTGAGAGTTGAAGTTGCCATTTGTTTGACCATTCTGATACATAGTCGAGGTCTTTTTGGAGGGTAGCAGTATTGTCTGTGGTGTTGAATAGCTTTACATCAGCAGCGAAGAAAACGCAGTTGCTCATGATATGATCACCGAGGTCATTTATGTAGAGAATGAAGAGAGTTGGTCCTAGAACGCTGCCTTGGGGGACATCATTATTGACAGATACAGAATTTGATAGAATGCTCCCAATTTTGACCATTTGTTGTCTGTTTGACAGGAATGCTTCTATCCAGTTATGCAGGTGTCCAGAGATAATGTAAGGTTTTAGTTTTAGGAGTAGTTTGCCGTGTACCACTGAATCAAAGGCTTTACAGAAGTCTATGTAGATTGGACTAGATGACCTTCCAGGTCCCTTCCAACTCCGTCATTCTATAGACTCTGATAAGGTGAATGATGCCCCAATTCTGTCAATTTTTTGGCAAATCTCTTAAAACATTACCTTTCTTCCCCAGCCCTGTTTATTCCTGGATGATATAAACCGGATAAATGAGATTATATGATTGTTTGGTTTCCTCCCTTCATTCTTGGGTTTGACTGGTGTATTATGTCCGTTTACTTTAATCTGTTTGTTCTGTTTTTTTAAATATACTTTATTAATCTTTTATAATTTTAAAAAGTCAAACAACAACAAAATAGATCTTCTATATCAACACTTTGTGACATTCTATATATTTTGTGCATTATTTACAAATATACAAACTTGTGCAAATATAAATCATTAACTTATCGAGTGCTTATCTCTATTTATTTACAATCCATTTATCTATCCACCAATCTGTCTCTGCTCAATCCAATCATACCATTTTCCCCACACCATGTAGTAATCAGATTCCTCTTTCTCTTGCAGACTTAAGGTTAATTTGTCCATCTCGGCTCAACTCATTATTTTTTGAATGGTCAGTTCCTCTGGTGGTACACATGTGTGTTTCCAACATTGGGCATAGGTGATCCTAGCTGAAGTTAAAATGTGCAATGTTAAATATTTTATATTTCTTTCGTATTTCAATTTTATTCATTTTTTATTGCTTTTCGACTACTACCGAGTTCCTAGCTGTTGTTGGGTTGTGTTGCCACCAAAAGCCACATATCTGTGAGACAGGCGGCTATTCAGGTAATCCTCGACTTACAACAGTTCGTTTAGTGACCGTTCTAAGTTGCAACGGCAAGTGAAAAAAAGTGACGTGGTGGTTTTTCACACTTATGACCTGTGATGACCCAAAGAGTGTGGCACAAAGGCAACACAGACAGATAACCAGTAAGAGTCCCTTTATTAGCTCCAACTTTGCCCCCAGTGTCCTGGTTACCTTCTGGGCCGGAGAAAAACTCTCCCAGGTAAACAGCCTTTGGCTGCCCAGAATCAAGTCCAAAACATGGTCAACATAAACTGTAACTCTAAGTCCAATCAAGGCAAAATGAGGTAATTAGTCCTACAGGGCAAGAAGGAACGGCAGTAATTTAACACGGTTGGGAGGACACCAAGAACACAGATAACCAAAGTCAACACAAGATAAACTCACGTTTGTTCCCAGCTGCCGCCGCTCTCAGCTTGCATCTCTTTTAAACTCTCATTCCCAGCTGCGGCTAATGAAGGGAATCAGGGCCCTTTCCTCCCCCATAAGGCACGCAACCCACGTTGCTCCCTTCTCCGTTCCTCCCTGCATGCCCTAGGATGCAGAGGAGATGGGCTTGGATCTTTCTCTGGACCCCCTCTCCCTTGTTCCACCTCTCCCCTGCTCTGCCCAGCCGGACTTTGCCCTTCCCCACTTCCTCCCTAGCCAATAAGAGCCACACTCCCACTCTCTGTGTCAGCTGTTTGCCTTCCCCCTCTGACAGGGGTATGACATAACCATTGCAGCATTCCCATGGTCACTGGATCAAAATTTAGACGCTTAGAATTCAGACCACTTGGCAACTGGCATGTACTTATGATGGTTGCAGCGTCCCCATCGTCAAACATGATCCAAATTCAGACTGCTTGGCAACCAACTCATATTTATGATGCTCGCCGTGTTCCCGGGGTCACGCCGTCCCCTTCTGCAACCATCTGATAAGCAAAGCCAAGGAGAGAAAAGCCTGATTCACTGAATGACCGGGTGACCAACTTACCGACTGCAGTGATTCGCTTAACAACGGAGGCAAGAAAGGATTGTAAAATGGGGGCAAAGCTCACTTTGATCGATGTCTCCCTTTACTACCAAAATTTTGGGCTCAATTGTGGGGTCGTAAGGTCGGGGACTTCCTGGACACAATTTGCAAAAAAGTCATCTCCTCAATTTTGGGATTTAAAGAGCCATTTTATTTAGCTTAATGCTTTTTTTTGCTCAGTTTGGGCTATACCATGCTAAAATCAGCAGGAAGAACCCCTACCCAGGGGTGGGATTCAAATGTCTGAACAGTTCTGTGCGCATGGTCTAATTTGTGGGCGTGGCTTGGTGGTCATGTGTCTGGGTGGGCAGGGCTTCTATGTAAATAATGTAAATATTTATGTAAATTTTGATTTTTTTTTTATAAAAAACAGCAACTTTTACCCAAAATCAGGCAAAACAGGCAGGCAGATGGAGTTGCTTGCAGAATCACAGACTCACTCAGAGATCCATCTATCTGCAATCTGCTACCCGAGTCTTTCACATAAAATTTGCTTGCAAGCAAACTCATAAAATTAACTCACAACACACCATGTATGTAAATATTGAATTTTTTATTTTAAAAAAGACCAACTTTTACCCAAAATCAGGCAGGCAGATTGAGTTGCTTGCAGAATCACAGACTCACTCAGAAATCTATCTTTCTGCCATCAGCTACCTGAGTCTGCACAGAAAATAGAAGCTTCAGTCCTAAGGAAGCTTCTGCTCTGCTTTTAGATTAGCTAGAAAGCAAGAAATCCAACCATTTCCTGCTTTCCAGTTAATCTAAATTTCCCTGCATAGCAAAACAGCTGGATGATTGGAGGAGGGAAAGGAAAAATAGCAACTTAGCAGGCAAATTTGATGGTGCGCATGCCAGGTAAGGAGTGAGCAGGGAGGGTTCTCCAAACTGGGCAGAATCATAACAACTGGTTCTATAGAAGTGGTCCGACCAGGTAGAATCCCTCCCCTGCCCCCTACCCCAGAATAAAGTGAGCACAACAAACTTTGGTATTGTTTGCTATGGAAGAATTTAGTGTTTCTGTTATGTCCGCGTGGAAGGAAGCCAGGAGTCGGTGACTTTGTATCAAGCTCTTTATTGAAGTCAGGAATCAAACTGGCTCTTAGAAAAACTTTGCGGCTTTTTATTTCCAAGCCGCGGCGGCCGCAGCCAATGGCACCACTTTGAATCTCCCGTGATTCGAATCTACCAATCGCGGGAGATTCCAAGTGAGCCAATCGGCGCGGCTCGCCTAACCAGTCCGATCGCCCCACGCTTTGGCCAATCAAAGCGCGGGGATCTCAAGAATTCAAATTAAGGTACAGAACACCCCTCCCCTCTTGTTTCAGTCCGACGTAGCGTAGTCCCGTAGGTAGGCGGGGCTCCGTCTTTGCCTACTGGACCTGCGCAAGTCAGTTGTAGGTTGGATCCCGGCCGGTTCGGTCGGGGTCTCTATTTCTCCGGACTCCGTCATGGGAACCGCCTGGTCTGTCTGGCCGGGCCGCTCTCAGCAGCTCCCTCCTGGGCTACCCGAGTTGGTTGAGCTGCGGGTTTCGCCGCTCCCGCTCGGTCTTCCCGGGTTGGTTGAGCTGGCCTGGCTGTCTCTCCCTGGTGAGGTTTCGTGCTGGCTGCTTGTAGGTGAGTATGGCTGATTTCTTTCTTCTGCGTTTTGGTTCCCGGGGTATCCCCTCCCCTCTTGGTTTGTGTTGAGGGGGTTGGTTTTGTTTGGTTGCATGTCGGTGGTGTCTTTTGTGGCAGTCCTCGATCTTAACTGATCGATGTGGCGTTTCCACGCTCGTCCATCAGTTGTTTGTAGCCGGTACAAGCGTGGGCCTGTTAGCTGTGTTATGATTGCTGGTACCCATAATGGGTCTCCGTTTAGGTTCTTTGCGTAGACGGCGTCGCCTGGTGCGAAGGTTCGGTGTTTGCTGGTGGAGTCTGGGGGTTTCTCTGGGTTGTAAGTGGGGTGTAGTCTATTGAGTGGGGACCTTATTTTCCTCCCCATTAGCAGTTCTGCCAGGCTTTTATTTGTTGTGGTGTTCGGGGTTATGTGCTGTATGAAGAGTAATTTATTTATTTTGTCCTGGATCTCCCCGTGGTCTATTTTCTGGATGGTTTTTTTTTTGTGAATTGAACCATCCGTTCCATCCTTCCATTCGCCGCCGGATGCACCGGGGCTATCAGTGCGTGTCATATGCCCCTTTCCGCTAGGAATTTTTCAAATTCCAGCGAGGTGAATTGGGGCCCGTTGTCGGACACGAGGACGTCCGGGAGGCCGTGTGTTGCGAAGAGTTTGCAGAGTTCTTTGGTCACGGCTTCCGTGATGGTTGTTCTCATGTTGCTTACCTCCAGCCAGTTGGAGTAAGCGTCTACAGTTATTAAGAAAGTGTGTCCTTTTGTAGGCCCGGCGAAATCTATGTGGATTCTAGACCACGGTCCCCTGGGGGTTTCCCACTCTAGGATGGGTGCTGTGGGTGGGCTTGGTCTAGTTTCCTGGCATCGTTGACACCTTGCTACCCAGGCCTCGATCTGTTTGTCCATCCCTGGCCACCAAGCGTAACTTCTGGCCAGGGCTTTCGTTCTAACGATGCCCGGGTGCCCCTCGTGTAACAGTTCCAGAACCTTCCCTTGTAGTTTTTCCAGGATGACCACCCTATCCCCCCATAGTATACACCCTTTTAGTAACGAGAGTTCCGTTTGCTGGTTCCGGAATGTCCTGACGGACTCGTCGTTGTCCTTTTCCGGCCACCCTTTCTCTACCCAATGCAAAACCCACGCCAGACGTTTGTCTTTATTAGTTTCTCAGGCAATGTCTGACGCGGTTATGGGTAGGTTGGGTAGAGTCTCTATGCTGAGGGTGGTCGTCATGGGTGCTGGGTCAGTGTCTGGTTCGGGTAACGGTGAGCGGCTTAAGGCATCCGCATGGGAGATAGTCTTACCGGGTCGGTGTGTGAGCCCGTAGTTGTAGGCGGCCAGGAATTCGGACCACCTTGTCATTCTGGGAGACAGAATGTTCGGGGTGGCCCTGTTCCCTGCGAGTATTCCCAGCAGCGGTTTGTGGTCAGTGATGATGGTAAACGCCCAGCCGTAGAGATACTCGTGAAACCTTTTGACTGCGGCGACGATAGCCAAAGCCTCTTTGTCCAGCTGGCTGTAGCTCCGCTCCGGTTTGGTGAGGGTCCTTGAAAAGAACGCGATGGGTGCTTCCTTTCTGTCGGGGAGAGTGTGGCTGAGGACAGCGCCGACGGGTGATGCGTCACATGTGATTGCTAGTGGTAGGGTCTTGTTGTACTGGATGAGGACGGCATCTGAAGTGAGAAGGTCCTTGGTTTTCCTGAAGGCGGCTTCCTCGCGTTTCCCCCAAGTCCAGGTAGCCGCCTTGTCCAAAAGCCTATGCAAAGGCTCCGCCGTGGTCGCCTTTTGGGGCAGGAAGACATTATAAAAGTTAAGTAGCCCCAGAAACGCCTGCAGTTCTGTTTTTGACCTGGGTGTGGGGGCTTCCTTGATGGCTTTAATTTTTTTGTCGGTGGGGTGAATGCCGTGTCGGTCTAGGAGGTATCCTAGGAATTCGACCCGCTCTGTGTACAGCTGGCATTTTTCCCTCTTCACTTTAAGCCCGGTTTCTTTGAATCTCGTTAGCACCTCCCTTAGGCGACTCTCTAGTTCGGCCTGGTTGGTTGCCGATACTAGTACATCGTCGAAGTAGGGTACCACCCCCTTGATGCCTTGTAAGAGTCTTTCCATGAGGCTCTGGAAAATTCCAGGCGCCACACTGACTCCAAATTGGAGGCGGTTACATCTAAAGGCTCCCCGGTGGGTGACTATGGTTTGCGCCTCTGCAGTTTCCTCGTCGACCGGCAGTTGCTGGTATGCTTGGGCCAGGTCGAGTTTCGCGAAAACTTTGCCCCCTCCCAGTGAGTGTAGGAGATGCTGCACTACGGGGACGGGGTAAGCGCTTTGCTGCAAGGCGCCATTTAGGGTGGCCTTATAGTCCCCGCAGATTCTCACTGACCCATCAGGGTTGCTTGGGGTGACTATGGGGGTCTCCCACCGGGCGTGGTCTATGGGTTGTAAGACCCCTTGCTTGACGAGCTTGTCAATTTGCTCGTCGATTTTCGGTTTGAGTGCGAAAGGTACCCGCCTTGGTTTTAGGCGTTTCGGGGGAACGTTTGGGTCTAGGCTGAAGGATATAGGGGGCCCTCGGTACTTGCCTAGGGTGCCGTCGAACACTTCTTGGAAGTCCCGGGCCAGTTGCTACTCCCGGTCGGCTTCGGCGATGTGGTCGATGCCCGTGACTGCGATGCCTAGCGGTGCGAACCATTGAAGTCCCAGCAGGCTAGGTCGGTCTCGATCGACGATGGTCAGGGGAAGTCTTTCGGTGTGCCCCTTGTAGGTCACTGTGAATTGTCCTGTTCCGACTACAGGGATGCAGTTTCCCTGGTAGTCTTTGAGGATTAGTCTCTGATTTTCTAGTTCCCTCCTCTGGATGGTAGGCACCAAGCGTTTAATTTCTTGCCATGCTACCATTGAGAGGTAGGACCCGGAGTCCACCTCCATTTTACAGGGTTTGCCTTCAATGCCGACCTCCACGTAGACCTTTCTGGCGTCTGTGGTTGTTGTGTGGCCGATGGTGACCGTCTGATGTGTCTTTTCTCTCCGCCGGGTCTCGCCCCCTCGTTGGGCTCGTCCATTCCGTTCCCAACGGTTGTTTGCTGGGCGGTCTCTGGTCCTGGGGGGTGGGCTCTCTCTCGTTTCCGCTCGCTCGGGTCCCATCGTCTGGGGCTGTGGGTTTTCTTGAGGCGGCAAACGCGGGCTATGTGGCCCTTTTTGTCGCAGTGCCGGCAAACGGAGTCGAAGAACTGGCATTCGGATCTGGGGTGGTCGCCTCCACAACCGGCACACACGGTCCTCGACTTACGACTCCGCCGGCTGCGCTGGTCGCGGCCTGCCTGGAGACGGTGGATGTCTTCCTCTTCGTCTGACGTGCCCGAGGTGGAGTGGAGTTCGCCCTGGTGGGTGGTAGTTTCAGGTTGGGCCTCGGTCGACCTTGCAGGGTGGTTGTTTGCGGTGCGGTCCCCGGCGTTCGGTCTCTGCATGCGGTCTGCTGATTGTCGGGTTGCTTCGGCTGCCACGGCTTCAGAGATGGCATCGGCGAGAGCGATGTTGCCCTTGGCCATCAACCGACTTTGGAGAACGGGGTCCCAAAGGCCGAGCACGATTCGGTCCCGCAGGGCCTCGTTCATATTGGAGAACTCGCATAGTCCTCCAAGGCGCCGCAGCTCTGCGACGAAATCACTGAAACTCTCGCCCGACCGCTGGTCCCGCCGATAAAATTCATGTTGTCAGATGAGGATGGGTATGGCTGGAGCGTAGTGTTTCCGGAGTAATGGCTCGAGGTCAGCCCAATCCATCGCGGTAACATCGGCGGGCTTGGCTAGCGCTTTTGCCATCTTAAACACAGCGGGCCCACAGTGCGTTAGGAAGATGGCTCGTTTCTTCGGTCCCGTGGCATCCTTCAGCTCGTTGCATTCGAGGAACATGTGGAATCTGTCCGTGTAAGATTCCCAGTCCTCGCTGGCGGGGTTGAAGGGGGTTGGTGGCGCGATGCTGGCCATCTCGTCAGTTGGCTGGCTTCCGTCGGACACGTGCTTCGGTTCAGGATAAGAATCCCACTTTCGTCGCCAGTGTTATGTCCGCGTGGAAGGAAGCCAGGAGTCGGTGACTTTGTATCAAGTTCTTTATTGAAGTCAGGAACCGAACTGAGCTCTTATAAAAACTTTGCGGCTTTTTATTCCCAAGCCACGGCGGCCGCGGCCAATGGCACCACTTTGAATCTCCCGCGATTCGAATCTACCAATCACGGGAGATTCCAAGTGAGCCAATCGGCGCGGCTCGCCTAACCAATCCGATCGCCCCGCACTTTGGCCAGTCAAAGCGCGGGGAATCTCAAGAATTCAAATTAAGGTACAGAACAGTTTCCAAAACGTGGCCTCCTTTAAGATCTGTGGAATTGCTGCCTGGCTGGGGAATTCTGGGAGTTGAAGTCCACAGGTGTTAAGGTGTGTACAGATGTAGATTTTCCCACCAGATTGCAACAACCTAGACATTTCTAGTTGGGAAATAAATACATTTCTTTCCCCAAAACTGGTTCCTTGATTTCCAGCCTAGGTCATACACTTGGGATCTCTTAGTGGTCTCCTATCCAAGTACTAAGCAGATCCAATGCCACCGAGCCTTTTGAGGTCAGCCAGGATGTCAATATTGGGCGATCAAAGCAAGAGGTCCTGGCACCTTTCCAGGCTGGCTACTGACCTTGGCAAGGGTCAGCATTGGACTCCAAGCTCCATGTGGCTCGTCCAGATTACACAATTCTAAGAACTTAAACAGAACATGCCAAACAGATCATCCAGCACAGATCTGTAACTTCCTGCAAAATAAACCCCTTCTGAAACATGTGTCTGTCTGGGAAGGAAGGAAGGAAGGAAGGAAGGAAGGAAGGAAGGAAGGAAGGAAGGAAGGAAGGAAGGAAGGAAGGAGTTAGGAAGTTGGAATGGGGAAGGAAGGGGATGGGAATCGGAGGGAGGGAGGGAAGAAGGAAGGAAGTGGAAGGAAGGAGGGAAGGGAGGAAGGAAGGAAACGAAGGAAGAAAGAGAGGGATGGAAAGAGAGAGAGAGAGGAAGAGAGGAAGAAAGCAAAAGAGAATGAAAGAAAGAAAGAAAGAAAGAAAGAAAGAAAGAAAGAAAGAAAGAAAGAAAGAAAGAAAGAAAGAAAGAAAGAAAGAAAGAAATTCTAATGGGCCCTGGAACCAGTCGGGCTTCAAATATTTAGAGCCAAGATCGACAACCACGTTGTTGCCATCTGAGCCCTCCCCGCACTTCTCTTTCCATATTTGTTGTGGTGCTGGTGGCTGTACTTTTTAAACATCGCCATGACAAAACATCTCAACACAGCTCTGTCATGCCATTCTGCATTTCAGGCACGTCCATCATGATTGTGACTTTCTCCCAAACCCTCAAAAGAGGGCCGACAAACCCCTCCCTACATAAAAAAAAACACACACACATACACACACAGACTGCCTGAACTCCCCCCTGCCCCCGCCATGGCAAATATGACCTGTGCAAACCCAGGATTTTCTGTGTTTACACATAACTGCCCCGGCCAAACGAAAGCGGGCATGGCAAATCCTCATACAACACGGACTAATAATACACAGACACACACAGATACACACACACACACAGCAAGAGCAGAGGTGAGCAGGAAGCCAACAACAGAACACAGGTTGGGGTTTTATTTATTCCCTGGATGATCCGAGGCCCTGACTCTGGCATTGTGGGGAAAAGGGATCCCTAGAGATCATCCGGGAAGCGTGCACCGCTGGGTAACTCTGATTTCCCCACCCAGTAGGGAGAGGAGCCCAGGGAAACAACAATTGTGTGATTTGTCTTATGGGATGTCAACCCCAGCATCTCTGCCAGTCACGGGAGGTGGAACTCAAAGATTAGATTCGATAAACAGAGTTGGAAGGGACCTTGTAGGTCATCTAGTCCAACCCCGTCCCCCCGAACTCAACTTGATCAAAAGCCTACATTTTTACTGATTCACGCACTTGACTTCTGCCCATAATTGAAGCTGGAATTTCCACGGGTTGTTTAAGTGAGGCCTCCCTCATTTTACGACCTTTTCAGTCCTCTTCTCCCCCCCCCCCAGTTAGTAAGCGAATCGCTGCGGTCGCACAGTCGTTAAGCAAATACGGCCATCTGGGAAGGTCACAAAGGGCCTTCGACCCCGCGATGCTGCAAGCATTAGAAATACAAGATCCCAATTGCCTGAATTTTGATCATGTAACCATGAGGATGCTGCCCCAGTAGTTAAGTGAGAGGACTGGTAGTGCTCTTGCAGTGCTGTTGTAACTTTGCACTAAACAGGTAGTAAGTTGAGGGTTACCTGCCCTGTGTAACTCCAGGGGTGGGTTGGCATGGATGAGAACACCACAATGCTACTCCAAAGATCTAATGATTTGGCTCGTCCTGGGCTTACCCAGGATGTCACATCGTGGTTTGCTGAAACACAGCTTGCAACATAAGCCAGGATTTGAGAACCGTAAGGAACTTACACCCGGGCATGAAGCCAATGATGGGCAATGCCACCACAGCTGAATGGAAGGAATTGGTTCCCCACTCTGGGTTTAGCCAGTCTGCGGCTTCCCACCTTCCATTCCTTGCAGGTATACTGCTGCTAAACATGGAGGCTCGGTCTTTAGACAACACAGTCAGCCCAATGCTGGCAGATCTTGGCCTTCGCTTGGACAACCGTTCTCCCCAACTCTCTAACAGGAAAGATGCCTGGCATAGAAATCAAAGAAATAATCTTAATCATCATCATCTTCTTTCTTTCTTTCTTTCTTTCTTTCTTTCTTTCTTTCTTTCTTTCTTTTTCTTCTTCTTCTTCTTCTTCCCCTCCTCCACCTTCTCTTCCTCTTCTCCTCCTCCTCCTCTTTTCCTTTTCCTCCTCCTTCTCTTCTCCTCCTCTTCTTTTCTCCTCCTCCTCCTCTTCTTCCTCTTCTTCTCATTCCCCTCCTCCTCCTTCTCTTCTTCTCCCTCTCCTCCTCCTCCTCCTCCTCTTCTTCTTTCTTCCATATATAAAAATGCGAAATACCACTCACGCATCATCACAAAATCCGTAAATCCTACAAACTTGAAATTTAACACCTTTGTTCTTCTTGGCTTCTAGGGGCTCCCTAAGAAAGGATTTTGTGAAATGACGCTCAGAGCATTTAGAGTATATTTTTCCTATATTATTATTATTATTACGCTCTGATGCTAAGGAGTTCTGCTCCCCGTTCCCTCCTGAAAGGAAATCTCTTCCAAAGGCAAAACACCAGCAGTGGAGAGGAGTTTCAGTTTAGCAAGCAGCTTTACTACAGGACAGTTGAGCTCAGCCACGCCCAGGCTCCTTGCTGTCTCCTTGCTCACACAGCAAATACTGTTTCAGTTTCCAAACAGCCCTCAACTCTCTCACACATTGACCAGAAGCTAGCCAATATCTGTAGCTAATCTGACGTGGGTAGCGGGCAGGCCGGGGGGGGGGGGGGAGGACAGCAGGCAGAGATACTGGAGCTGGCAAAGGGTGAGGCTGCTGATCCCCCCCTCCCCATCCTCCCCCTCCCCAGGATGAAGGAAGAAAGGCTCTTGGCAAGAGCTCAGCGGAGGGGTGGCGACATCCCCCTCCCCACCTGCTTTAAAGGGGGGGGGAAATCCCACGGGGGTCGCCCTGCCTCGCCCTTTGGATGCCTCCGCATGCCCCTCACCATGGCCCTGCACCATGGTCCTTGGAGTGCCAAGGTGGAGGAAGGCGAGTCCTGCAATGCCCTCTCCCTCTCTCCTCTCTCTCCCTCCCTCTCTCTCTCCTCTCTCTCCCTCTCTCTTTCTCCTCTCTCTCCCTCTCTTTCTCCTCTCCCTCTCTTTCTCCTCTCTCTCTCTCCCTCTCTCCCTCTCCCTCTCTCTTTCTCCTCTCTCTCCCTCTCTTTCTCCTCTCCCTCTTTCTCCTGTCTCTCCCCCTCTCTCTTTCTCCTCTCTCTCTCTCCCTCTCTCCCTCTCCCTCTCTCTCTCCTCTCTCTCCCTCTCTCTTTCTCCTCTCTCTCCCTCTCTTTCTCCTCTCCCTCTCTTTCTCCTCTCTCTCCCTCTCCCTCTCTCTTTCTCCTCTCTCTCCCTCTCTTTCTCCTCTCCCTCTTTCTCCTCTCTCTCTCTCCCTCTCTCCCTCTCCCTCTCTCTCTCCTCTCTCTCCCTCTCTCTTTCTCCTCTCCCTCTCTTTCTCCTCTCTCTCCCTCCCTCTCTTTCCCTCTCTCCCTCCCTCTCTCTTTCCCTCTCTCTCTCCTCTCTCTCTTTCCCTCTCTCTCTCCTATCTCTTCTCTCTCTTTCCCTCTCTCTCTCCTCTCTCTTCTCTCTCTCCTCTCTCTCCCTCCCTCTCTCTCTCCCTCTGTCTCTCTTTCTCCTCTCTCTCCCCCCTCCCTCTCTCTCCCCCCCTCTCTCTCCCTCTCCCTCCCCCCCTCTCTCTGCAGAGACCCCCGGCCAACGACCTTCTCCCCGCCACCCCTCCGCCGCCGCCAAGACCCACCTGCTGTCCGACGCTGAGCATCCTCTCCAGCTCGGCGGGGCGATCGTGCCAGACCAGCGCGTGCAGCGGGTAGCGGCTCTCGGCTCCCTTGCGGCTGGCGGCTCGCGGAGAGGAGGAGGAGGAGGAGGAGGAGGAGGCCAGCATCCTCCTGGCACCGGGGCGAAGGGCTGGCGGGGGCTGCAGCCGCATGGGCGCCGCGGGCACCGGGACGGGCCGGGGCTCGGGGTGGGGGTGCGGGGAGGAAGGAAGCCGAGAGCCCCCCGCCGGGCCCTGGAGCTGCTGACACGCCGGCAGAGAAATCGAAGGAGGAGGAGGAGGAAGAGGCGGAGGAAGAGGAAAAAAAAGGAGGAGGAGGAGGAAGGGGGGGGAGGCGCCCCCGCCGCGGCACACAAAGGGGGTCGCGTGGATTGAGGGGGGGGGGGTCGCCCCGGCCGGCTCCCTCCCCGCGCCGCAGCAGCCCGCTTCAGCAGGGAACCATGGGACTTGGAGTCGTCGCTCGCCGCCGCCGCGGGCACCACCCTTCCCGCCCGTTCCCGCGAGAGGAAGCCCCCCCCTCCCCACCAACGGGCACCGCCCGCCCAGCGTGGGAAGCAAGGGGGGGGTCACTGTGGCAGGAGGTGCCGCCCGCGGGCGCCAGGTTGCAAAAGCGCTGGCTTGTCCCACCTGTGCGGCTTCGACTGCGCTTGCGGGCCGTTCTGGGCGTCTCTGGTCATCTTTTTTTGGGGGGGGTAGCAGGTTTGCTGCGGGGGTCCCTCGCTGTCCTCCGGCGGCCTGGTGTATTGCGGGGGGGGGGGCAAGACGGCCGGAAGTGGAGCTGCAGCGATGGCAGAGAGGGTGGAGAGGGGGGGCGGCAGGCGTCTCTGCCCCCAGGTGGGAGTTGGTACCTCCAATCCCCCCTCCCCACGCCGAAAGGGGTGCCTCTCTGCTTGCACCACCCACCTGGGTGCAGCCCCCACTCAGTGCCAGGCTGAATGTCCACTACGTTTGAGACTGCATAAGGGAGGTGAGATGGGGTTTGGGGGCATTACCTGCTTGGGCAGGGGCGGGGGGGGGGAGATGGGCTAGATGATCTACAAGATCCCTTCCGACCCTGTTAATAATCAGTTAAACCCGAAACCTGAGAAATTGGTGGAGGTAGCCAATCAAGGCTGGTTGGCATTTCTAGGCCCTGCTGACCAGGAATGACCCCTGGCATCACAGCGCCACAAGAATGCGCATCCCACTGACCTTGTCCTGGGGAATTTTCACCCCAGCATGGGCCACATTAGTGTTTATTTTATTTTATTATTTTATTTTATTTATTATTTTATTTTATATTATTTTATTATTTTATTTCATTAGTTATTTTATTTTATTTTATTTTATTTTATTAGTTATTTTATTTTATTAGTTATTTTATTTTATTAGTTATTTTATTTTATTAGTTATTTTGTTACTTCTGACCGATTTCATCTTGGAGACAATTGTAACATCTCTAGGATTAAGCAAAAATAGGCACTGAAAAAAGGGGAAATTAAATTTCAGAGCACATCATTATTTTAAAGACAGCAGTACAATCTTGTGCTTTAAACCCTTCATTTAATGACTGAAAAACTGGACTTATGGCTTATTTCCACACTTATGACCGTTGCAGCAATGCCCACAGTCATATGATCAAAATTTGGACTGACTCATACTTACAACGGTGGCAGCATCCTGAGGTCATGTAATTCCCCATTTGTGACCCTTCCTAGCTGGTGAAAGCCAAAATCAGATTTGCTTAACGACTGCATGATTCACTTAAGAACTGCAGCGGCCACAAACGGTCACAGAACAGGGCACAGCTCACTTAGCAACTGTCTTGCTTAGCAACAGAAATCTGGGGCTCCATCATTGTCGTAAGTCGAGGCCCACACATCTATGCTGTTTCGTCCGATCCATTCCATCCTGCAGACAACGGGATCTCCTCTATTAAGATAAAGATGCATTCATACGGTTGTTAAGTGAATAATAGTTGTTAAACAGATCAGGCTTCCCCAGATGGCAATTATGTGACGGTCATAAATACATGCCTTTACATTTATTCCTTCCTTCTCTTTTTCTTTATTTTTCTTTTTCTTTCTTGTCTTCCTTTCTTTCACTTTCACTATTTCTTTTATTTCTTCTTTCTTCAACTCTTTTTTTTCTTAATCTCCCTTTTTTACTTTTTCTTTCCCTCTTTCTCTCACTCCTTTCTTTCTTTTTTTTGATACTCTTTTCTTCTTCTTTTCCTCCTCCTCCTCCTCCTCCTCCTCCTCTCCTCCTCTTTTTCTTCTTTTCTCCTCCTCCTCCCTCTTCTCCTCTTCCTTCTTCCCCTCCCCTCCCCTCTCCCTCCTCCTCTCCCTCTTCTCCTCCTCCTCTTCTTTCTTCCCCTCCCCTTCCCCTCCTCCTCCTCCTCCTTCTTGAATTTTTGGCTCCAAAACAGCCAGAGGGCAAGAACCCTCTGCAGAAAAGCTTTAAAATGTTTGTTTTTTTCCCAACCTCTCCCATGGCTATAGAATTCCGCTCTATCCTGTCCCAAGTCTGTTCTATTGCATGTGGCTCCAGACCTTTGAACTTGGCCTCTCAATTTATTCTTTTATTACCTTTATCTCCTCTTCAGACATTGGCTAGAAATGTATTTAGGCAGCAGGGGAGATTTCTGAGCTTCAGTGCAACCAATCCCATCTCTGCACCTGTTTGTTTCCCCCAGGTGTGTCTGCAAAGGTATCTTTAAAATAAATAAAAAACACCTCAAGAGACCTGCCAGCATCCGACTGAATCCTGCTCCTTTTTACATGACACACAAATAAAATAGGTGTGTGTTTTTTTCAATTAGATGGTTACTATTTTGACTTTTTAAACCCATTTTTTGATTGCCCCATTCATGCACACAGCTACAGGCTCACCTTCCAGCCTCTAGTGCTTAAACAAGCCTGAACTACAATTGAATCAGAATAGAGTTGGAAGGGACCTTGGAGGTCATCTAGTCCAGCCCCCTGCTCAAGCAGGAGACTCTAGGCCATTCCAGCCATTCCAGTGGCTGTCCAGTCTCTTCTTCAAAACCTCCAGGGATGGAGCACCTTGCCACAACTTCTAGTGGCAAGCTGTTCCACTGGTTGATTGTCTTCACTTTAGGAAATTTCTCCTTAATTAATCTAAAGGGATGCTAGATTTCCTGCAGCCTGATCCAGGATTCCCTGTGAAATCAAATGTAAATCGATATTCTATTTTTATAAATTGTATAATTTGCATATCTTTAATCATAACTATATAATTATAAATTCCTTGTGTGGCTAATCACACTTGGTCAAATAAACATTTCTCTCATTTTTCCCTTCCATTCTTTCCCCTCCTTTTCCCTTCTTCTTTCCTCTTTTCCCTTCCCTTTTTCCTCTTCTCTTTCTCTCCTCTCCTTTCTTCTCCCTTCCCTCCTTTTCTTCCTCCTCCTTCGCCTTCCCTTCTCCCTTCTTTCCCTTCTCTTCTCTTCTTCCTTTTTTCTCTTCTCTTCTCCTTCTTCTCCTCCCCCTCTCCCTCCCTTTTCTCCTCTCTTCTTCCTTCCCTTCTCACTTCTCCTCCCTTCCCTTTTTTCCTCTTCTCTTCCTCCTTCTCCTCCTCTCCCACCTTCCTTCCCCTCCCTTCTCCTCTTCCTTCTCTCCCCTTCTCTCCTCCTTTCTTTTTTCCTCTTCTCTTCCTTTCAAGAAGAGTTCTTCTCCTCCCCCTTTCCCTCCCTTTTCCCCCTTCTCTCCTCTCTTCTTCCTTCCCTTCTCACTTCTCCTCTTCTCCCTTCCCTTTTTCCTCTTCTCTTTCTCTTCTTCCTTCTCCTCCTCTCCCCCTTCCTTCCCCTCCCTTCTCCCCTTCTTTCTCTTCTCTTCCTCTTCTTCCCCTTCTTCTCCCCTTCCTCCTTCCCATATCCTCCCTTCCCTTCATACACTACCATAAGAGAAGAATAATTTAAAATTAAGACGTGGCACAGTGCCTCAATTTGCATGTGGGGCCAAGCTACAACCCACACCAAGCCAAATAGCTAGGCAGCCCCTTAGGTTGGACAAACGCCACTATTGGCTTTGAAATGCCTCCATTGTGAGAGGCTTTGCTGGAATCCGTTAAGGCTGCTAAAACAATAATCCAATTCAGAAGTTAATCTCTCAAATTGACAGGGATCATTCACTCACACTTCAAGAATAATGAGTTTCTGTGTTCCGTTTTCATGGGTTAGAGAAAGATCACCTTAAAAACAAAATTTTGCAACCATGGCCACTTTTGAAGATGGGTGGATTTCAACTCCCAGAATCCCCCAGCCAGCTGACTGGGGCATTCTGGGAGTTGAAGTCCACACTCATCTTCAAAGTGGTCCAGATGGAAACACTTCTCTTAAAAGAATGGGACTTTAATTTATTTTTGGCATCCACTGAGGCTGATAAGACAAAAAGCTCAATTTTGTGTGTGTATATGTTTATTTATTTAAAATCTACCATACAGCTATCCCATCTCAGCGAATGACTCTGGGTGGCTCACAATTCAAAACATTAAAATAAAATTTTTAAAAAATATGTTAAAACAATAAAAACAGTAAAAAGCATTGAAATCAGTTTTAAAAAAAACACATGAAAGAATCTAATTCTCCTTTATTCTCTCGTACGATCCACCTTGGGGGTCAGTAAAAATTGGATGAAATGGGAGATTCGATACAGACGTGGGAATTGTAACTCGTTCTGATATGAACCTGTGTTTCACAGCAAAAACAACTTTAAAATATGTGAACTTCAACTCCCAGAATTGCCCAGCCAGACATGGAATAATCTATTTATATGAAAGCGAAATACCCCTCACGCATCATCACAAAATCTCCAGAACCGTAAAGCCTACAAACTTGAAATTTGGCCTGTAGCTTCTAGGGGCTCCCTAAGAAAGGATTTTTCCAAATGACCCTCAAAGCATTTAGAGTATTTCCTATATTATTATTATTATGAACATGCTCTGATGCTAAGGAGTTCTCCTTGCCCTCCCCATCTGAGAAGAAATCTCTTCCAAATGCAAAACACAAGCAGAGGAGTTTCACTTTCAGAGCACCAAGCAGCTTTACTACAGAGCAGTTGAGCTAAGCCACACCCAGGCTCCTTGCTGTCTCCTTGTTCACATAGCAGATTATTCTTTCAGTTTCCAAACAGCCCTCAACTCTCTCACACACTGACAGGATGTTAGCCAGATGAATAACGATGCTGGTAGGCAGAGGCAGAATTTTTTCCCCCTTATTTTCCTCCCCCCCAAAACTTAAGTCCCATCACATAGTTTAGTAGCAAAGCATGGGTATCCAGCTTGTGTGTGTGTGTGTGTGTGTTATGCAGGATAACTTTCCATACCTTTTTATTTTTAAAGTTACAGGTAAATTGCAGGAGTTATGTCATTTTGGGTTCTTCGTTCATTTTTCATTTTTTATTCTAAGGAAGTGTGAAAAAAGGGGAAAAAAAAAAGCATGTAACCCAAATGGAGAAAATGGAGTAAACCAGGTTTAATTCACCGTAGATGAGTATGCAAACCCTAGCCACGAAATTGATTCTGGTTTAGCACAATGGGTGGGTGATAGGCCAACTTTGATTTATAGGAGGAAGGAATAACCCACCTGAAAGTTCCAGGTCCTCCTTTTTTTTTTTTTTTTCTTTTTGCAAAATTCAACCATGACCTGAAATGACCGTGGCATTTTCCCATCTGTCTGGGTGTTAATGAAGCAGCCACACATCTGTATGAAGGCTCCATAAATAAATGCATGAGCTATTTTGCACAGCGGCAACCAACGAAACGAAGGGGCTCATTGCCCAGAAAGCATCTTAGCCCAGCTGGCAAAGGGAGAGATCCACCCGGAGAGAGATCCACTCATTTTAACAGAACCACCCAAAATCCCTTCTCTGGCCCAGCGGTTGGGAGGGGCTTGTCAGAATTATTTATTTGTTTTTTTATTTTATTTTATTTTCTACTTCCTATTTCTAAACCGCCCATCTACCCCCACCCACAAGGAACACCAGTTTCAGAGAGGGAGTCAGCCTCAAGATATCTTCCACTGTTGCTTCTCTGCTATTACGCAACTTTTACTTCTTTTGGCTGTCAATAACAACGGTGGGAGGGGGGACCTTGGAGGGGAAGAAGGCTGGAGGTGTTTTGCATTCCTTTGCTGGGTTAGCAAGGGGAGGGGGGATTCATTTCTTTAACTTTCCATTTCTTGGCTAGCCTCTGTCCTCTTTTGCGCAACTGCGAACTTTTATCAAAATATGTCAAGGTCAATTGACAAGAAGCCTCATCACCACCTGGAGATGACCACATGAGCTTATTCAGAAGTTTTAATTGGAAGAATCATTTGAACTTTGGGGGGGTGGGAGCAATTCTATTCCTTTGTATGTGTGTTCTACCCGCCAATTTCTCAGTTTCGGAATTGGATTTGTAGTTTCCACTTTATTTTTCAGTAAAAGGATAACTTTGCTCTACACCATGGAGTCTGAGTATTTCTTTCTTGGGATCTAAAGGGAGCACAGACTGACATTATTCCAAAACTCCCACATCAACCCACCCGGAGAAAACAGCAACTTTTCTTCCAAGGGGGTTTCATCTCATGTCGTCTCCAGCCAGCGATGAAGAGGACCAGGGAGCTGCGGGGGGGGGGGCAGCCGATGCTACTACCGGAGATGCCGGCGGCTGACCTGCTGGCCAACTTGACCCTGGAAGAAACCCCAGCCGAGATGCCCAGATGGTCGTTGGAGGTTGGTTGGAGAGACTCTGAAGACCCCCCTCCTCCCAGAATCACTGTAAGACGAAAAGGTGCGAGGGAACGGCTGTGGCAGGAAGGGGAAGAGATGGAATGCAGGCTGGATCAAGCCGGGAAATTCCTTATGGATGTTTCTGAGAAGCCCGGCACGGCTCAAAGGTATGAGGGGGAAGAGGGAGCGAGGTCAGCCCGGGGAAGTCAAGCTATCCCTACGCCCCTTGCCCAGCCAACGCCAGCGCAGCCGCCCGCCGCCACCCGGGGAGCCCCAGCAATAGGTGTGGTCCCTGGAAGACACCACCTGCCCCCGTTAGATGTGAAGTTTGGAGGAAATCCCAGAAATTTGGGATTTTTCCTGGTACAAGTCGGGAGCTATATGGCAGAATTTGAACGGGAGTTCACCTCTGAAGCAGCCAAAGTGAGATGTGTCACCAGAACCCTGGAAGGGATGGCAGCAGACTGGGTGGTGACTTTGTACAATGATAACTCCCCCCAACTGCGAAACCTCGATGTGTTCATGACTGCACTGAGGAGAAGGTTTGAGGACCCTCTGGCAGAGAGAAAGGCCAGGATCAGAATGAAGACCCTAGTCCAAGGGGGGAGATCGGTGGCAGACTACACCCAAGAGTTCAGGCACCTGGCATACCACATCCGAGGTTGGTCCCAGGGGGCCCTGGTGGAAGCCTACAAAGATGGCTTAAATGAAGATGTATACCACACGTGCATCTCCAGAAGGGACCCCCGTGATTTACAGTCGTGGTATTTGCTGGCGGAAGAGGTGGACATTGATCTAACCCGAAGCAGATGCAGAGGAGGTCCCGCCTGGAGAACACCGCTCCCCCCACGTCTCCGAGAGACCTCAACCCCCCAAAAGGGAGGGATGGCGGCAAGAGCCAAGACCACGGCATGCTTCCGTTGTGGGAAGGAGGGCCACCGGATGGCGGATTGCCGGGTCAAGACGGACCCACCGAAAGCGCGGGGCCCAGGAGGGAAGCCCGAAAACCCCTCAACCAAGCCCCGCGAGACCAGACTGAAGGCAAGAGAGGTTGTAGAGGTCGCCCTTTCGGAGGGAAAAAGGATAACTTTGCTCTACACCATGGAGTCTGAGTATTTCTTTCTTGGGATCTAAAGGGAGCACAGACTGACAGCGAGAGATGGGGGATGGAGGGAGGGAGAGAGAGGATAGATAGATAGATAGATAGATAGATAGATAGATAGATAGATAGATAGATAGATAGATAGATGGATGAGAGGGGGGAGAGAGAAAATGAGAGAGAGAAAGAGGGAAAGAACAGGAGAAAGAATGAGAATGACAGATTAGATGGATGGATGGATGGATAGAAGATAAATTGATGAATAGGTAGGTAGATAGAAAGATAGACATTCATAGTGATCGTTGGTAGATAGATAGATAGATAGATAGATAGATAGATAGATAGATAGATAGACAGATAGACAGATAGATAGGAGAGGGAGAAAGGGGGGAGAGAATGAGAGAGGGAAAAAGAGAGGGAGAGAGAATGAGAGAAAGAGAAAGAAAATGAGAAAGAGAGAATAAGAGAGGGGAGAGAGAGAATGAGAAAGAAAAAGGAAGATTGCAGAGTTGTAATTGCAGGAATATTCTTATCTTAATGGCAAACCTCAGGTAATGAAGGTTCCAAAGCAAATACAACTCAGGCAAACAAAGTCACTAATGTAAAGGAGGATTAGAGAGAGGAAGTAATTAACTAGAGATAATTAATTGTGTTAATTATTATGCTAAACAGTAACAAAAGTTAAGCAATAACCAAAGTTAACCAATGTTAGAGGATTACTGAAAATGTGTATAAATGCAAGACTAGACTCCAATAAAGATCATCAAGATTCATTTGATCATGATCAAACACCTCGACTGCCTCATCATTGCAACAGAAGGGAAGGAGAGAGAGAGAGAGAGAGGATAGAAAATATAGTTGAATGAATGAATGGGTAGATATTCTGAGCAATAACACTTTGTTCATATAATTATTTTAACTATTATCCGAACCTCACCTATCTTAGTTGAATTGCTTTCTGCCCAAAGATACCATGGTTTGACTAACCATAATGTGCTGTTTCAACCATAACCATGTAGGTTTGATCAACTATACCAAATAATGCAGTTGACAAACCACTATAGAGTTAACTTTATGTAATATGCAAAAACAAACTAACCACAAAACAGGTTATGGATTTATATAATTCATAATATATTTGCTCATCCTTGAATAGCAAAGTATATCCGGGAGAGCACATAACATGAGATCTGTCACCAGAATGCAAAAAACACAAAAACATGTTTCTCACTTATTTTGGCCACATCATGCAGGGGAAATTCACCAGTGAAAGCAATTGTGTTGGGGGAAAAAAGCGGTAAAAAAGGAAACCAGGTGTCATGCCCATCGGAATCTGATTTGGAGGAGGAAGCCAAACAGCTGACAGGGAGTGGGAGTGTGGCTCCATTGGCTGTGGAACGGCAAAGTCCAGCTGGGCAGAGCAGGGGAGAGGTAAAATAAGGGAGAGGGAATTCAGAGGAAGACTCAGGCCTACTCTCTCTTCATCCAAGGGCACGCAGAAGGGAACGGAGAAGGGAGCAACGTGGGTTGCCTGGCTTACGGGGGGAGGAAAGGGCCCTGATTCCCTTCATTAGACACAGCTGGGAACACAATGTATAAAAAGGGAAGCTGCACGCAGCAAGTTTTTGGGAGAAATCGTGAATTATCTGGTATCATTGAGGCTTTTCTGGGTTCCTGGCATCTTCCCAACTGTGTGAGTTTTGCCATGCTTTTAAGTCTGAAATTCTTTCTCCTGCCCTGTCAAGCTAATTACTTCAGTTTGGCTTGTTGGGGCTTTAAGTTACAGTTTGTGTTGATCATGTTTTGGACTTAATTTTCTGCAGCCAAAGGCTGTTCCTGAGAAGAGTTTTTCTCCAGCCCGAAGATAACTTGGACATTGGGGGCAAAGTTGGAGATAATAAAGGGATACTTCCTGCTTATTTGACTGTGTTGCCTTTGTGCCAAGCCCCTTTGGGTCATCACACCAGGCCATCAAAGAACAGGATGGCGCAACACTGGCCAGAGCATGGGACAACTCAAAAAAGTAGTGCAAGATTGGAAGATGTGGAGACACCACCTGGCCCATGGAATTGCCAAAGAGTTGGATGCGACTGACTGGACAATAACATCATAATCTTTGCTTAACCAAACTGCAGACAAACATAAAAGGGAGGAGCGACTGACACACCTTACATGAACATCTTGGAAGAATGGAAAAATAATAGTAATGAAGTGCTTTGGGTGCAATTCCAAAACATCTGGAATTTGAACCCCATCGGCATTGACAAAATCCCCATCGGTCAATTACGGAAGACAGCTTCACTCAGAGCAGCTTACAACTTTTTGGAGGGGCTCGAAACTCCTTCAACCAACCACATCTGCCTATCCCAGGTCCTTGGGAAGGAGTCGATTGGTGGATAAAAATGTCAAATCCAGCCTTCGCTGACTCTGCAATCAACCCCAATAAAAAATGTTCCAAGTTGGGCTCTGGGTACAATCACCATACATCTGGAGCACTGCTTGACTATCCTTGGCATTGACAAATTCCCTGTTGGTCAATTGCAAAAAGATAGCTTTGCTTGGGATGGCTGACATCTGTCAACGATACTTTCCATATTATCAAACAACACCTGTCAATCTTTAACAAATAATCAGAGTTGGAAGGGACCTTGTAGGTTATCTAGTCCAACCCCCTGCCCAAGCAGGAGACCCTACACCATTTCTGACAGGTGGCAGTCCAGTCTCTTCCTGAAAGCCTCCAGGGATGAAGCTCCCACAACTTCTTTTCCATCGGTTGATTGTTCTCACTGTCAGAAAATTTTTCCTTATTTCCAGATTGAATCTCTCCTTGGTCAGTTTCCATCCATTATTCCTTGTCTGGCCTTCGGGTGATTTGGAAAATAGCTTGACCCCTTTCTCCTCTCTGGGGTAGCCCCTCAAATATTGGAAGATGCTCTCCTGTCTCCCCTGATCCTTCTCTTCTGTAAACTAGCCAGACCCAGTTCCTGCAACTGTTCATCGTATAACAGATTAACAGAGTTGGAAGGGACCTTGTAGGTCATCTAGTCCAACCCGCTGCCCAAGCTGGAGACCCTAAACAATTTCTGACCAATGGCAGTCCAGTCTCTTCTTGGAAGCTTCCAGGGATGAAGCTCCCACCACTTCCGAGGGCAACTTCTGTTCCATCGGTTGATGGTTCTCCCTGTCAGAAAATTCCTCCTTATTTCCAGGTTGAAAAATCTCTCCTTGTTCAGTTTCCATCCATTCTTCCTGGTCTGGCCTTCAGGTGCCTTGGAGAATAGCTTGACCCCCTTCCTCCTCTCTGGGGCAGCCCCTCAAATACTGCAAGACTGCAGAGGTCACGCAACATTTAGCAGGTTAAAAAGAGAGAGAGAATAATAAAGAGAAAATTAAAAGAAGGCGAAAGCTTAAGCTCATTACAGAAGTTTGGTGAGAAGTTTAAAAACCAAGTGTCTATTTTTCTTTCCGTAGAACGGAAAGATAAGGGCCGAGCTGAAATAAAGCAGAAAGAAAAACTAATTTTTATTTTGATGTTTTGCAGAAGATATCAGGCAGAACGATCTGCTTGAGAGCCTTCAAGGAGGAAGTAGAGAGGATCAGAAGGAAGAAGTCCAAGAAGAAACATCTTTGGCCTTTTCTGAAAATAAAATAATCATAACTACAGTGGAGACAATGCTTAAGTTTGATTTCTTGAAAGAATTGCTTGAGTTCAGGGTTTCTTAGCCTTGGCAATTGCAGATGTGTGGAGAGGTATAAATCTGAACTAGAACACGTTACTTCTCTGTGATATATGTGGGTATATGCATACATTCTGTATTTATCTGTATTTGCTTCCTGTGTCGGGTAAAATGCTTAATATTATTTATTTGTTCATGATATTCCGGCTGGATATCCGTGCTTCGCTACGAAACTATGTGGTGGGACTTAGTTTTGGTGGAGGAAAATAAGAGGGCAACAATTCTGCCTCTGCCTACCAGCATTCATCGGTATTCATCTGGCTGGCGTCCTGTCAGTGTGTGAGAGAGTTGAGGGCTACTTGGAAAATGAAACCATATTTGCTGTGTGAGCAAGGAGACAGCAAGGAGCCTGGGCGTGGCTTAGCTCAACTATTCTGTCCTAAAGCTGCTTGGTGCTGTGAAACTGAACCTCCTCTGCTTGTATTTTGCATTAGGAGCAGATTTCTTCTCAGGTGGGGAGGGGGAGTAGAACTCCTTAGCATCAGAGCGTGTTCATCATAATAATAATAATAAATAATAATAAATAATACTAATGCTAATAATATAGGAAATACTCCAAATGCTCTGAGGGTCATTTGGAAAAATCCTTTCTTAGTGAATACCTAGAAGCCAAGAAGAAAATATGGGGCAAATTTCAGGTTTGTAGGCTTTGCGATGCTGGAGATTTTGTGATGATGCGTGAGAGGCATTTTGCCTTTATATGTATAGATTTATTCTGTTATATTGTGTAGCATATTTTGGAAGTGGAGACCTGTATGCAACGAAATTTGGCTTTAATGTATGCCAATTTGTCTACGGTTCAATCGACAATAAAGTTATTATTCTATTCTATTCAACTCCCAGGATTCTAAGCCGGTTGGGGGATTCTGGGAGTTGAAGTCCACCCATCTTCCCTCCCTTCCAAGTCTTTTTTTTTTTTTTTTTTCCCTTTAGGACTTTTAAGATCCCGCGATTGGATGGATCCTCCATCGGGTGTCTGCATTTTTTTGCATCTCTCGGCCGTTTCCTGCAGCAGAGTCCGCGCAAACTGCCCCGCTGCCATTCAAACGCCCCCCCCTTCCCACACCCAACGCGGGTGGCTTAGACGTCTCGCTTTAGGACCCGGCGGCATCCCTCGCCCGATGACATCATGCCCAGCTGCCCCCAGGTAGCCCACTTCATTTGCATCGCGGGGGCGATGACGTCACCCTGCTCAGGACCTCACTTCCTCCTCGGGCTCGCCCCGCCCACCCGGCCGCCCCTCCCCGCGGCGGACCCAACACGCCATGCAGTAAATAAATAAATAAAATAAAAAAGTACAGACAAAATCCGAAGGGGAGGGGGGAGAATCTCAACACTTGCCCCCCCCCACCCCGGGTTTGCAACAACCACTTTGCAAAGTCCGCTTCGCAACCCTAAGGATGCCAATAAATAAATAAACTCGGATCGTGCAAGCACGTGTGAATGCTCCCCCTCCCGTGTGGAACGAGTTCTACCAAGTCCGCCTGGCAACCAGAGGATGAAACAAACGGGTCAAGCACGTGTGAATGGCCCTCCTGCCCTTTCTCCCACTCCCAGGCCCCCTACTCCCCCCAGTCAACACTGCCTCTACTCCCTGACCTCCTACTCCCCACTACTCACTACCCCCACTCCGACCTCCTCCTACTGCTCAGCTCCTCTACTCCCCCCACTACTCATTGCCCCCACTCCAACCTCCTCCTACTCCTCAGCTCCTCTACTCCCCCCACTACTCACTGCCCCCACTCCGACCTCCTCCTACTCCTCAGCTCCTCTACTCCCCCCACTACTCATTGCCCCCACTCCGACCTCCTCCTCAGCTCCTCTACTCCCCCCACTACTCACTGTCCCCACTCCGACCTCCTCCTACTCCTCAGCTCTACTCCCCCCACTACTCATTGCCCCCACTCCGACCTCCTCCTACTGCTCAGCTCCTCTACTCCCCCCACTACTCACTCCCCCCACTCCGACCTCCTCCTACTCCTCAGCTCCTCTACTCCCCCCACTACTCACTGTCCCCACTCCGACCTACTCCTCAGCTCCTCTACTCCCCCCACTACTCACTGTCCCCACTCTGACCTCCTACTCCTCAGCTCCTCTGCTCTCCCCACTACTCACTGCCCCCACTCCGACCTCCTACTCCTCAGCTCCTCTACTCCCCCCACTACTCACTGTCCCCACTCCGACCTCCTCCTACTGCTCAGCTCCTCTACTCCCCCCACTACACACTGCCCCCACTCTGACCTCCTCCTACTGCTCAGCTCCTCTACTCCCCCCACTACTCACTGTCCCCACTCCGACCTGCTCCTGCTCCTCAGCTCTTCTATTCCCCCCACTACTCACTGCCCCCACTCCGACCTCCTACTCCTCAGCTCTACTCCCCACCTACCCCATGCCACAGCCCCCCAGTCCACATTGCCCCCACTCCTCAGCTCCCCTACTCCCCACCGGCTAGGGCCCATAGAAGTTGAGTTGGGGGCAGACTGAGCATTTTCGGAGGGAGGCATTTTTGTGTCCCCCCCCGCCCCCCCACCCGCCTTTCAGCTCAAGGGTGCCTGCCGCTCCTGCAAAGAAGCCCCTCCCCCCCACCATGAGGTCTATTTGGGGCTCCAGGTGGGAGTTTGGATCCAGGGGTCCAAGCGGACTACAAGACCCCCCCCTCCCCACATACACATTTCCCATCCCCGCCCCCGCCCCCCACTGCTTGGCTGGACGAACCCCTGGGCACCTGCCTGGGCAGGTCGGGGCTGCGCTGCCCAGACCCCCCCCCAACCCGGCGCCCCCCGGGTCACCCTGCGCCCCCCGGGCATCCCGGGACGGCAGACCCTCCCCATCCAAGGACATTCCCCCCTCCCACTCTAAATAACCGCACAAAAGCCGCCGCCGCAGCATCCCTTAGGATCGGGCGCTCCGGAGCGCCCCGAGGCCGCCTCCACCGCTCGCTCCGCCTCCGGAGGGCCGGCCCTGCGCTCTCACCGCCCGCCTGGCTTCCTGCAGGAGGGGCAGCAGCTGCGCCCGCCGCCGCCGCCGCCGCCGCTGCTGCTGCTGCTGCGCCCAGCCCGGGAAGCGGCGGCCGGCTGGAGGGCGAGGAGCCCGGGTGCGGCGGGCGCCGGCTGGCCGCGCAGCCCGGCTAGGATGGCGCGGAAGGTGGGCCGGGCGGAGGTGTGCGCCGATTGCAGCGCGCCAGGTGAGACCCCCCCTTCCCCCCCCCCCCCGGGAAGCCGAGGCCGGGCCTGCGGCTCTGCCCCTTCTCTTTGCCCTGCCCTGCCAGGTGCGGCGGGCGCCGCGTTGGCGGAAGAGGCGGCTGCTGCGGGGAGAGATGCGCCTGCCCGCCCCTCTAGCCTTTCCCTAGAGGATCTTTGCGGGGGGGGGGCTCCCCAGGCTGGGCCGGCCTTCCCCGGACGCCCCCCTCCACCCTGTCCCCAGCAGGGCCAGGCGCTGTGGAGGAGGGAGGGAAGGAGGGAGGGAAAGAAAGGAGGGAAGGAAGGAAAGAAGGAAAAGAAAGGGAAGGAAGGAAGGAAGAAAAGAAAGCATGGAAGAAGGAAAAGAAAGGAGGGGAGGAAAGAAGGGAAAGGAAGGAAGGAAGGAAAGAAGGAAAAGAAAGGAAGGAAAGAAGGAAAAGAAAGGATGGAAGGAAGGAAGAAAAGGGAAAGGAAGGAAGGGAGGAAAAGAAAGGATGCAAGAAGGAAAAGAAAGGAGGAAAGGAAAAGAAAGGAAGGAAGGGAAGAAGGAAAAGGAAGGAAGGAAGGAAAGAAGGAAAAGAAAGGGAAGGAAGGAAGAAAAGAAAGCATGGAAGAAGGAAAAGGAAGGAGGGGAGGAAAGAAGGGAAAGGAAGGAAGGAAAAGAAAGGTGGAAGGAAGGAAAAGAAAGAATGGAAGGAAGAAAGCAAAGAAGGGAAAGGAAGGAAAGAAGGAAAAGAAAGGAAGGAAGGAAGAAAAAGCATGGAAGAAGGAAAAGAAAGGAGGGGAGGAAGGAAGGAAAGAAGAGAAAGGAAGGAAGGCAAAGAAAGGTGGAAGGAAGGAAGGAAAAGGAAGGAAGGGAGACAGGAAGGAAGGAAAAGAAAGGAAGGAAGGAAGGAAAGAAAGGAGGGAAGGAAGGAAAAGAAAGGGGAGGAAAGAAGGAAAAGGAAGGAAGGAAAAGAAAGGTGGAAGGAATGAAGGAAAAGGAAGGAAGGGAGACAGGAAGGAAGGAAAAGAAAGGAAGGAAGGAAGAAAGAAAGGAAAGGAGGGGAGGAAAGAAAGAAAGAAGGGAAAGGAAGGAAGGAAAAGAAAGGTGGAAGGAAGGAAAAGAAAGGATGGAAGGAAGGAAGCAAAGAAGGGAAAGGAAGGAAAGAAGGAAAAGGAAGGAAGGAAGGAAGAAAAGAAAGCATGGAAGAAGGAAAAGTAAGGAGGGGAGGAAGGAAGGAAAGAAGAGAAAGAAAGGAAGGCAGAGAAAGGTGGAAGGAATGAAGGAAAAGGAAGGAAGGGAGACAGGAAGGAAGGAAAAGAAAGGAAGGAAGGAAGGAAGAAAGGAAAGGAGGGAAGGAAGGAAGAAAAGAAAGCATGGAAGAAGGAAAAGAAAGGGGAGGAAAGAGAAAGGAAGGAAGGCAAAGAAAGGTGGAAGTAATGAAGGAAAAGGAAGGAAGGGAGACAGGAAGGAAGGAAAAGAAAGGAAGGAAGGAAGAAAGAAAGGGAAGGAGGGAAGGAAGGAAGGAAAGAAGAGAAAGGAAGGAAGGAAAAGAAAGGTGGAAGGAATGAAGGAAAAGGAAGGAAGGGAGACAGGAAGGAAGGAAAAGAAGGAAGGAAGAAAGAAAGGAAGGAAGGAAGGAAGGAAAAGAAAGGATGGAAGAGAGAGAGGGAGGGGAAGTCAGATTTGCTTAACGACTGGGTGACTATAACTTAACAGTTCCAGGGACTCATTTAAGAACGGCGGCAAGAAAGGCCATAAAATGGGGGCAAAACCCACCTAGCAACGGTCTTGCTTTGCAACGGACCATTGCGGCCATAAGTCAAGGACTACCTGTAGGTTTCGGGTGGGGGAAAAGGTGAATAATACTGTATTATGTACATAATGTGAATTGTGCATTGGAAGTGTTTGTGTGAAGATAGTCATTCCTGTGGCCTCGGGCTTTGCTCGTTGATCTACAAAGTGGAGCAACTTGAGAACCACAAGATTTCAAAAGGATCTTGAGATCCAGTGTACCTAATCAGGTCCTAATGTAGGGTTGAATGGTTGAACATGAGAATGCCTGGTGTCAGATGTGTGGAGCAATAATGGGAGTTTTTTAGATCATGGGTCTCCAACCTTGGCCATTTTGAAGATTTGTGGACTTCAACCTCCAGAATTCCTCAGCCAGCTTTGGAATTCTGGGAGCTGAAGTCCACGGGTCTTCAAATTGCCAAGGTTGGAGACCCCTGGTTTAGATCTGGGTTAGGGTCAATCTTGTGATTGTGAAGTGCAATAGATAGCACCACCACCAGATGGACTTGTAACTGACTGGCAAACCGTACTCAACGGAGTAGTCCTTAATGGGTCTAAGTCTACCTGGAGGGAAGGAAGCAGTGGGGTGCCTCCGTCTTAGGCCCAGGACTCTTCAATATCTTCATTAACGACTTAGATGAGGGAATAGAAGGGGAACTTACCAAATTTGCAGGTGATACTAAACTGGCAGGAATAGCCAACACCCAAGAAGATAGGCTCAAGATCCAGAGGGATCTTGACTGACTCAAACTCTGGGCCGTATCTAACAAAACAAAATTCAATGTGGAGAAAAGGAAAGTCCTCCACTTAGGCAAGAAAAACCCAAAGGACACATATAATAGATTGGGTGAAACCAGGCTCAATAGCAGGAACTGGGAGGGGGATCTTGGAGTCTTAGTGGACAATCAGTCTGGAACCCACATTATGCCTCTGATGTTAGCACATTTGAGAAAGTCCAGAAATATTTCACAAGAAGAGTTCTCCACTCCTCTACTCGTAGCAGAAGACCTTAGGCCACCAGACTTGAAATTCTAGACCTAGAAAACCTTGAATTACGCCGCCTTCGGTCCAATCTAAGGATAGCATATAAAATCATACATTGCGATGACTTACCTGTCAATGAATACTTCAGCTTCAACCATAACAATACAAGAGCACACAATAGATACAAACTCAAGGTTAATCGCACCAAACTTGATTGTAGGAAATACGACTTCAGCCACAGAGGGGTCAATCTCTGGAAGACTCTACCTGACTCTGTGATTTCTTCCCCAAATCCCAAAAACTTTAACCTTAGATTTTCTTCTATTGACCTCACCCCTTTCCTAAGAGGTCTGTAGGTTGCGTGCATAAACGCACCATCCCTGTCCTATTGTTTCTTTTATATTTTTTTTAATTTTTCTTATTTGTATCCAATTTTTCTTATATGTTTATGTATTCGTAACTATGTTTTTACTTATACCTATTATCTTGTAAGCAATTGACAAATAAAAAAATAAAATAAAAATAAATAAATAAATAAAATAGGAGCCAGCAGCCAAAAAAGCCAATGCAATCCTAAGTTGTATTAACAGAGGGATACAATCGAGATCAAGGGAGGTACTAATACCACACTATAAAGCCTGAGTAAGGCCACACCTGGAATCCTGCATCCAGTTTTGGTCACCAGACTATAAAAAAGACGTTGAGACTCTAGAAAAAGTACAGAGAAGAGCAACCAGGAGGATGAGGGGACTGGAGGCTGAAACATACAATGGACAGTTGCAGGAACTGGGCCTGGCTAGTCCAGGGAAGAGAAGGACCAGGGAAGACAGGAGAGCATCTTCTAATATTTGAGGGGCTGCCCCAGAGAGGAGGAAGTGGGGTCAAGCTATTCTCCAAAGCACCCAAAGGCCAGACAAGGAATAATGGATGGAAACTGACCAAGGAGAGAGATTCAACCTGGAAATAAGGATAAATTTTCTGTCAGGGAGAGCAATCAACCGACGGAACAGAAGTTGCCCTCGGAAGTTGTGGGAACACCATCACTGAAGACCTTCAAGAAGAGATTGGACTGCCATTTGTCAGAAATGGTGTAGGGTCTCCTGCTTGGGGGGTTGGACTAAATGACCTCCAGGATCCCGTCCAACTCTGTCAATCCATTAATCCGCCTAAGTCAGGGGTCTCCAACCTTGGCTCCTGGAAGCCTGGCGGACTTCAACTCCCAGAGTTCCACAGCCAGCAAAGCTGGCTGTGGAATTCTGGGAGTTGAAGTCCGCCAGGCTTCCAGGAGCCAAGGTTGGAGACCCCTGGCCTAAGTACTTCATAGGCCACAGTCGATGATGTGGGGCTACATGTTACAGGAAGCTCCCCTTGGCTCTGGTGTCTGCTTTTGGCTTCTGCAACTCCATCTGGTTATTAAGCAACAAAAGAGAATATTTGCAGCTCAGGGTTGGAAGTGGAGGGATGTTCTCTGAGCTTAGTGATTTTTTTGCAGACATTTCAGGACCCAACTAGGTAACATCAATGCTGGAAGGGAGAGGTGTCTGCAAAGAGGAGGAGGAGGAAGAGGAGAAAGGGAAGGAAAGGATAAGGGGACGAGGAGGAGACCTGTGGGGTCCTTGGTGCTCTCTGTGCTTGGTGGGTTTTTTGCAGACATTTCATGACCCAACTAGGTAACATCATCAGTGCTAGAAGAGAGAGGGATTTGCGAGGAGGAAGAGGAGGAAGACTGTGGGGTCCTTGGCGCGCTCTGTGCTCGGTTGTTTTCTTGCAGACATTTCACGACCCAACTAGGTAACGTCATCAGTGGTTCTTAACCAACTCTTTGAATGAGTGTTGATAACAGATCGTGGTCAGTTCTTGAAAAAGCCAGGCGAGAAACCTGTCATCTTTAAACCAGGCCTCTGGGGTAGGTTTTCCTCACTTTGGGTAGCAAAACAGGCAGCATATAAATTTCATCAATGCATAATAAAATGAATAAGTAAATACTTGGACAGGAAAGATTTTGAAGGCCTTCTTGGGTTTCTGGCACGGCTCCACATGTCTTGGGGGGCAACACAACCCACCCTCTCTCGGACAACCATGATGAGGAAGAAGGAGCTAACCCTAACCCCAACAAGGCTTGCAAAGATGTATCCCAACTTAAACCCTAAACTGTTGGAAATGCAAACAAGCGCAAGGTACTTCTTTCCAGGTCTGGTGGCTATGCCTGGAAATTAAAAAAGATTGGATTAAAATACAAAAATGGCTCAACGAAATCACCCACTGTCGAATAGAGTTGAAGCCTCAACTGTTTCTCCGGATGATCATTAAGGGTAAATACCCCCCAAAAGATTAAATATTTGACCATACATATTATTACGGCAGCAAGAATTGCACTCGCTCAAGCTTGGAAAATGTCTACCATGCTGTCAGATTGTTTAATAATCCAAAAAAATTTTTTTGAATGTGCAGAATGGAATAGAATACTTTATTGGCCTAGTGTGATTGGACACAGAAGGAATTTTGTCTTGGATAGAACTGAATAACAAGGAAGCCTCGGAGTATTATGCAACTTGGAACAATTGGTATCAATGGATAGACAGTAGAAATAGGAAAGGTATAGGTTAAAAATAAGTTTAAATTTTTCTTTTCTTTTCTCTCGTGTTGTATATGATTAATGAGATTAATGAAATGGATGAACATTTGAATGTATAAATATAGGCAAGATTTGTATTTGTATTTGTCAAGGAATGATGGTAAATTGTACCAACTTATTTTCTTTTTATAGATATATTTGTATTTTAATATTTTAATATCAATAAAAGCTTTTAAAAAAAATTTAAAAAAAGAGAGAAAAAGACAGGATCATCGTGCTGGCTAGGAATTATGGGGGTTGTAGTCCAGCCCTTTTAGAAGCCTCCCACTTCCTTCATCTGGATCTTCCTTGATTGACGCTGGGGAGAAGTGTGAGAAGACAGGCAGGGCAGCCCGGTCAAAAGACTCCCACCACACAACCAGTGTTGGTGCAAGAGGCTTGTGCAAAGGTTCCCTTTTGCACAAAAGGACAAAGCGGAATCCTTATATTGAGGAAAGTGGATCGTTATCCCTTCCTTCCATTTGTTCCTCCTTTGCCAAAATTTGCAGTTGCAGCCCCGACAAATCTGGTGGGCACCAAGTTGGAGAAGCAGGCCTGGAGGCCCCTCCCCCAATTGACCCCTCCTCCCTCTATAGGTTGGGATTGTGATTTCTAAGGCAGGAGGGTTCAGATTTGCTCCATTCCTCTGGTCTCTAGCAGTGTTTTCCAGCTTTGCCAACTCCCACAATTCCCTAGCCAGCACGGTCATTGCAAAGGATTCTGGGAAATTGAATTCCATGCATAGAGAATGGCCAAAGCTGGTGTTTCTCAACCCTTGGCAACTTAAATAGGGGTGGACTTCAACTCCCAGAATTCCCCAACCTATGTGGTCGTTGCAAAGGATGCTGGGACTTGAGGTTCAAGCATAAAGAATGATCTAGAGCAGCGGTTGCCGGGGAGAAAAATTTGGGGGGGCCGCAGAGAAATCTCACCCCCCAAAGCAATTAATCCAGGCTGCGCAGAAACAGAAGGCTGCCCTGCCCACATGGCCCGCAGGAACCCTTCCCGCCCATTCACTCCTTACCTGGCAAACTTGCCTGCTAAATTGCTATTTTTCCTTTTTTTTTCCTCCAACCATCAACTGTTCTGCTGTGCCGGGAGATTTAGATTAGCTAGGAAGCAGGAAATGGTTGGATTTCTTGCTTTCTAGCTAGTCTTTAGATCTTCAGCTCTGCTTTTAAGAACAGCCGAACCTCCCTTAGGACTGAAGGTTCTGTTATTCAGTGCAGACTCACAGCAGGCAAATTTTATGTGACAGACTGAGCTAGCCGATGGCAGACAGATAGCTAGATCCCTGAATGATTCTGTGAGCAACTCAATCTGCCTGCCTGCTTTGCCTGATTTTGCGTACAAGCTGCTCTTTTTTTTTGTAAAAAAATCAATATTTATGTAAATATTAATATTAACATACGAGCCATGCTCAGCCAGTCACATGACCACCAAGACACACCCACAAATTAGGCCATGCCCACAAAACTGGTTAGTGGTCCATGGGATTTAAAATTATGAGTTTGGTGGTCCTTGAGGTCCAAAAGGTTGGAGATCCCTGGACTAGAGTAGGCTACGGTTCTCAACCTCGGCAACTCTTAAGATGTGTGGACTTCAACTCCCAGAATTCCCCAAGCAACATGGTCATTGCAAAGAATTCTGGGAGTTGAAGTCCAGGCATAAAACATAGTCGAGGCTGGTGTTTCTCAACTTTGGCTATTCTAAGATTTATGGACTTTGATTCCCAAAATTCCCCAGCCAGCATCATTATTGCAAAGGATTCTGGAAGTTGAAGTTCAAGCATAAAGAATGATCTAGATTCTGGACTGTTTTCTCATGCTTGGTACCTCTTAAGATGTGTGAACTTCAACTCCCAGAATCCCCTAGCCTGCAAGGTCATTGCAAAGAATTCTGGGAGTCCATGCATAAATAGAATAGAATAACAGAGTTGGAAGGGACCTTGGAGATCTTCTAGTCCAACCGCTCCTGCTCAGGCATCATCATCATCATTGCAAAGGTTTCTGGGAGTTGAAGTTCAAGCATTAAGAATGATCTAGGGTCGATGATGTTTCTCAGCCTTAGCAACTCTTTAAGATGCATGGACTTCAATTCCCAGAATTCCCCAATCTGCAAGGTCATTGCAAAGCATACTGGGAGTTGAAGTCAACACATAAAAGAATGGTCAAGGCTAGTGTTTCTCAATTTTGGCAAATCAGATATGCACGTGGACCAATTCCTAGAAATCCCCAGCCAGGACGATCGCTGCAAAGGATTCTGGGAGTTGAAAACCATGCAAAAAGAAGGATCCATGCTTTTCAACCTTGGTAAGTCGCAAGATGAGTGTACTTCAATTCTCCAGCCATCATGGCTGAAATTGAAACACCAAAATCTTAAGAGAATTCTCCAGCCAGCATCCTTTAAGAGGGATGGACTACAACTCCCAGAATCCCCCAGCCAGCATTCTTTAGAAGGGATGGGCTTCCACTTCCAGAATCCCCCAGCCAGACTGCTTTAAGAGGGGTGGACTTTATCTCCCAGAATCCCCCAGCCAGCCTGCTTTAGGAGGGGAGGGCTTCATCTCCCAGAATCCCCCAGTCAGCCTGCTTTAAGAGGGGTGGACTTTATCTCCCAGAATCCCCCAGCCAGCATTCTTTAGAAGGGATGGGCTTCCACTTCCAGAATCCCCCAGCCAGACTGCTTTAAGAGGGGTGGACTTTATATCCCAGAATCCCCCAGCCAGCCTGCTTTAAGAGGGGTGGACTTTATCTCCCAGAATCCCCCAGCCAGCCTGCTTTAGGAGGGGAGGACTTCCACTCCCAGAATCCCCTAGCCAGCCTGCTTTAAGAGGGAAGGGCTTCCACTCCCAGAATCCCCCAGTCAGCCTGCTTTAAGAGGGGTGGACTTTATCTCCCAGAATCCCCCAGCCAGCCTGCTTTAGGAGGGGAGGGCTTCCACTCCCAGAATTCCCCAGCCAGCCTGTTTTAAGATGGGTGAACTTCCACTTCCAGAATCCCCCAGCCAGCCTGCTTTAGGAGGGGAGGGCTTCCACTCCTAGAATCCCCCAGCCAACCTGCTTTAGGAGGGGAGGGCTTCATCTCCCAGAATCCCCCAGCCAGCCTACTTTAAGAGGGGGCGGACTTCCACTCCCAGAATCCCTCAGCCAGCCTGCTTTAGGAGGGGAGGGCTTCCACTCCTAGAATCCCCTAGCCAACCTGCTTTAGGAGGGGAGGACTTCCACTCCCAGAATCCCCTAGCCAGCCTGCTTTAAGAGGGAAGGGCTTCCACTCCCAGAATCCCCCAGCCAGCCTGCTTTAAGAGGGAAGGGCTTCCACTCCCAGAATCCTCCAGCCAGCCTGCTTTAAGAGGGGAGGGCTTCCACTCCCAGAATCCCCTAGCCAACCTGCTTTAAGATGGGTGGACTTCATCTCCGAGAATTCCCTAGATGTTGACTAGGGAATTTTGGGAGTTGAAGTCCACAAGTCTTAAAGGTGCCAATTTTGGGGACCCCTGTCTAAAATCTTGGCTGACTAGGGAACTCTGGGAATTGTAGTCTACACAGCGTTGCTGAAGTTGAAAAACACTGGTTTAGTCTATAAAGGCTTGAAGACAAAAGACCTTTCCTTTATAGTTTTTGTTCTACAAGCCTCCAAATTAGCCAAGGACATGGTGAGAAGGGCAATTCACCCTGATAACATTTAAACTTTCTATTATCTGCCTCTTCCTCCCAGCTGAACTTCATCGGTTGTAATAATAACGGGTGGGGAGGAATTCACATTTGCACAGATATCTGTTTTTCTCTCCCTTTCATGGCAAAACTTGCTTATGTCATGGGGTTTTTTTAGTATTGTGTGGGAGAGTGCCAAAACCTGGAGAAGTAGACAAAACCTGGAAGTTGATTTAACTGGTCATTCTGTGCCTGCACCCCCTTGTGATTTAAAATCTCTTTCTCAGGCAGCTTGACCCACACAAACAAACACACTCTTTGCACACCCACCTAATTGAAAGTACTCATCTTCAAAGCTGCAGACAGTGGCTTTGTGAGAACTGAAAACATAGGGTGGCTTTGGGGACCTTTAAAAAAAAAATGGAGCTGTTTTAACAAGACAGGGGGGACTCCTAATCTCTCCATAACCTTGGCAGCCACAATTGCTATTTTTGGGGGGTTGAGGAGAAAGGCTGGGTAGGGTAGGAGCTAATAAATGTCAAAAACAGGAAACCAGCTTGTGTGGTAGGACAGAGAATGCTGAGGTCAGCAAAAAACCTTTTGAGCCGCTTCTGATAAATTTTAAGGATCCTTCTGGGAGGCCTGAGGATTTTAAGCGGTTTGGGATTTCTGCAAAGTGCTCGGTTGATTCCAGCCGGGGTCTCTTGATTGCGCCAATAATCCATAAATGACTTTATAAATAAATAAAGGCCTGGTTTGGTTCTATTTGGATTGTATAATTTCAGAGCAGAATTTCTCAACTGGCCACAAACTCCCAGAATTCCCCAGCCAGCATGCTTGAAGATGGGTGGACTTCATAGATAGAGAGAGAGAGACAGACAGACAGACAGACAGACATGATAGATAGATAGATAGATAGATAGATAGATAGATAGATAGATAGATAGATAGATAGACAGACAGACAGACAGACAGACAGACAGACAGACACGATAGATAGATAGATAGATAGATAGATAGATAGATAGATAGATAGATAGATAGATAGATAGATAGACAGACACAGACAGACAGACACGATAGATAGATAGATAGATAGATAGATAGATAGATAGATAGATAGATAGATAAGTAGATAGATAGAGATAGATAGATAGATAGATAGATAGACAGACACAGACAGACAGACAGACACGATAGATAGATAGATAGATAGATAGATAGATAGATAGATAGATAGATAGATGATAGTTAGACAGACAGACCTGAGAGAGAGAGGATAGGTAATAGACAGACAACAGACAGACAGAGATAGGAGAAAGAGATTGGGTGGGTGGGTGGATGGATGGATGAATAATGATAGATAGGAGAGAGAGAGATTGGATGGATAGATGATAGGTACGGTAGGTAGATAGATATTGGATGGATAGATGATAGAGAAAGGAAAGAGAGATTGGGTGGATAGATGAGAGATTGGATGGATAGATGAGAGAAAAAAAGGAGAGAGAGATTGGATGGAGAGAGAAAGAGAGATTGGATGGATAGATGATAGATAGAAAGGAGAGAGAGATTGGATGGAGAGATGATAGAGACAGACAGACAGATAAATAAATGCATAGACAGACAGACAGACAGAAATAGTCAGAGAGAAATACATAGGACCCAAATGAATCTGAGTGACAAAGACCTACAAAAATTCAGCAAACCCAAAAGGGTGTGAATCCTTTTTCGCAAAGTCGTACATTATGTGCCAGTCCATAAATATAAACCTCCATTCTGTGTAGGGAAGAACAAATCCGGTTGGCATCTGTACTTGTGTCACCAAGATGGTATAAAATCTTAGTGAAAAACTGGGGCGTGTGTGTGTGTGTGTGTGTGTATTGGAGCCTGGCTTGCTTAGAAAGTTCCCCAAAGCAGCTGCCGCTTTCTGCACATGTTCAGGTGGCCTGTTGTTTCTTTTTTCCTTTTGCACCTTTCGAGCTGCCAATAATCCTCCACTTGCAAACCATTCATTTTAGTGACCGACATTACGACAGCCTTGAAAAAAAAGCAACGCGACCTGCTTTTTTTTTTTGCTCTGGGATTGGTCAGAAATGGTGTGGGGTCTCCTGCTTGGGCGGGAGGGGGGGTTGGACTAGATGACCTCCATGGTCCCTTCCATCTCTATTCTGAATTAATTAAAGCAGTGGGAGCTTCACCCCCGGAGGCTTTCAAGAAGAGACAGGACTGCCATCGGCCAGCAATGGCATAGGGTCTCCTGGTTGGGCGAGGGGGTGGGAGATGGTGGACTAGATGACCTCCAGGGCCCCTTCCAACCTCTGTCAATCTGTCCGCCTGTGTTCCTAACTTAACTAACAGCAATGATTCCCTTTAACGAGGCTGGCCAGCCCGGTCGTAAAAACGGGACAAAACTCGAGGACTGTTTTTGTGAGGTGGTTGGTGATGCTGATATTCGGGGCCTCACCGTCGTGAAGAGTCGCGGTTCCCAGGGAGTCTGGGGGGGGGGGAAGAGATGAGGGAGGGATGCTGAAATTGAGGGGAGGGGAGGTCTCCCAACTCAGGATTGGCAGGAACAGGCCGATCTCCCTGCAGCGCCCACTTTCCTGCCTGTCTGGGAGATGCCGGGTGTTTCCTGGCAGGCTGCCTCGTCGTGCTACACCACCACCGAGTGCTCGAGCGCCTGGCATCTGCTGAGGAATTGTGGCTGGTGCCCACGTGCCTGGCTCCCCATTGCCAGCCTTTCCTCTTTTTTTTTTTTTTTAACATCAGTGTCCACATGAACAGTGTATTGTCTGGGTACGGTTAATTGTGAGAAAGAACAGTAATAAAGAACCACAATAAATATTCATAACACTGATCGTGATCACACAGTAATAAGAGTGTTTGTTTATGTTAGTAACCCATCATCATCCTCATCTTGAGACCTTCAAGAAGAGACTGGACTTCCATTGGTCAGAAATGGTGGAGGGTCTCCCGCTTGGGCAGGGGGGGTTTGGACTAGATGACCTTTAAGGTCCCTTCCAACTCTGATTATCTGTTATCTTATTTTTTACTTTTTAAACATAACATAATAATAAATCTTGACTTCTAACATTTACTTGTACATAGTAACTAATAACTTCCATCATACTGTAGGTGTGTGTGTGTGTGTGTATGTATACATATATATATATATACATATATATATATATTTATATATATACATACACGTTAAATTTTCGCAGGTACTTACATGTATGGTATTCAGCTTTGTTCGGGTATTTTCCCACGTCATTATAGTTGTGCTTTTAAAGTTGTAGCAACATTTCAGCAGACAGAAGCCTGATGATGGCAGATGAGATTCTGCTGAAACGTTGCTACAACTTTAAAAGCACAACTATTATGACGTGGGAAAATACCCGAACTAAGCTGAATGCCATACATGTAAGTACCCGCGAAAACTTAAGAAAACAAATATATATATATATATATATATATATATATATATATATATATATATATGGTCACTAAACGAATTGTTGTAAGTCAATGTCTTCCTGTAAGGAACTTTCTTACTGAGGAAAAAAAAAACACGAGGAAAAAAAATATCAGGATGAAGCTTCTGGTTGTCACAAGAAAGGCTGAAAATGGCATTTTTGTCGGAATATTTTGCCTTTTGGCATTGTGTAAGTCTGCCTTGGAAATGCATGAAATTTTAAATGTTTCATACTTGGATGTCCCACTTTTGGTACTTTACATATTTTCCTAGGCCTTATTCCGAAATGCCTAATTTCACACCTTGAACGGCCAGATATAGAACAAATGTAACATTTAACAGTGTGTATTAGCGCTGAACTCCTGTTGAAAAAGTTTTTAGCACAAAAATGGATATTAACATTAAAGATGCAAGGAAGATGCAGAATATTTTTTAACATGGGATTTGTTCTATCAATGATTAGATAGTAGAGTTAGAAGTTGAAAGATTGTTAGTATGTATACATAAACAATGTTACTACTACTATTACTATGTATAAAGTAAATTGACCAAGACAATACACTGTTTAGCAAGCACTAATGTATGTTAAAGAAAAATGGAGAGAGAGAGAGAGAGAAAAGCAAAATGCCCCTCATGCATCATCACAAAATCTCCAGAATCGTAAAGTCTACAAACTTGAAATTTGGCCTGTATGTTCCTCTTAGCTTCTAGGGGCTCCCTAAGAAAGGATTTTTCCAAATGACCCTCAGAGCATTTAGAGTATTTCCTATATTATTATTATTATTATTATTAACACGCGATGATGTTAAGGAGTTCTACTCCCCGTCCCCACCTGGAAAGAAAAATCTTCCAAATGCAAAACACAGAGGAGAGGAATTTCAGCTTCAGAGCACCAAGCTGCTTTAGTACAGAGCAGTTGAGCTAAGCCCCACCCAGGCTCCTTGCTGTCTCCTCCTCGCTCACCCAACAAATACTCTTTCAGTTTCCAAACAGACCTCAACTCTCTCTTATATACTGACAGGACGCTAGCCAGATGAATACCGATGGATGCTGGTAGGCAGAATTCCTTCCCCTCTTTATTTTCCTCCCCATAAACTAAGCCCCACCACATAGTTTCGGGTATTGACCTAGTGTATGTATGTATGTGTGTATATTTAGTAGTTTTGAAAATTGGCATCTCTGGGCTCAGGGCTATTCCTGGAAATCCCTGCCCGTCACTCAAGGGTTAATTTGACATGTGCTTTTTACTGTATAGAAGTCTGGCTTTGGGGGATGAAAAGGAGGATTTTTCAGGAAGCTGAAATTTGCAGTTGTGTCCTTTGCATGCACCCGCCTGGTAATTGTGGAAAAAGTTGTCTCACGAGTCAGAAGTGAGGCGAGCTGTTTCCCACACACTTCCTTTCCATGGGGCACGTTTGGTGGGTATCCTGTGCCAGAGGGGAAGTCACGACAGTGCAGTGTGTGTGTGTGTGTGTGTGTGTTTGTGTGTGTGTGTGTCACAAGGAGGATTGGTGGCTTATTCCCCAAATGGTGGGTCTGGGATTTGACCTAAGGACTGCCTTGTTTCACTTTTTTCCTTTCTTTCTTTTTTTGTTTTTAAAGGCTAGTGGTTGTCGCGTTTTAAAAAAGCCTTTGTGTTTTTAAAAAGGTACTTGGGTATTTTAAAAAGGGCATGAGTTTTTAAAAAGGCATTTGTTTCTTGAAAAGGTACTTGTTTTTAATGAGGTATTTGTGTTTTAAAAAGGCATTTGTTTTTAAGAAGGTGTTTGTGTTTTAAAAAGATATTTGCGTTTTAAAAAGGAATTTGTTTATAAAAAGGTGTTTATGTTTTTTAAAAGGCCTTTGTGTCTTTAAAAAGGTGTTCGAGTATTTAAAAAAGGGCATGTGTTTTTAAAAAAGCATTTGTTTCTTTAAAAGGTATTTGTTTTTAATAAGGCATTTATGTTTTAAAAAGATTTGTTTTTAAAAAGGTATTTGTGTTTCAAAAAGATATTTGTGTTTTAGAAAGGAATTTGTTTTTTAAAAAGGTATTGGTTTTTAATAAGTTATTTGTGTTTTTAAACATGTATTTGTTTTTTAAAAGGTGTTTGTGTTTTAAAAAGATATTTGTGTCTTAAAAAGGCATTTGTTTTTAAAAAGGTGTTTATGTTTGTAAAAAGGCCTCCATGTTTTTAAAAAAGCATTTGTTTTTAAAAAGGTATTTGTGTTTCAAAAAAATATTTGTGTTTTAGAAAGGAATTTGTTTTTTAAAAAGGTATTTGTTTTTTAATAAGTTACCGTATTTGTGTTTTTAAACATGTATTTGTTTTTTAAAAGGTGTTTGTGTTTTAAAAAGGCATTTGTTTTTAAAAAGGTGTTTGGATTTTCAAAAAGGCATTTGTTTTATAAAGGTGTTTGTTTCTTTAAAATGTATTTATGTTTTTAAAAAGGCCTTTGTATTTTTAAAAAGGTATTTAAAAAAGGGTATGTGGTTTTAAAAAGGTGTTTCATTTTAATAAGGCATTTGTGTTTTTAAAAAGGCATTTGTGTTTTTTAAAAAAATATTTGTGCTTTAAAAAGCTTCTTGTGCGGGGCAGGTATTAAGTGAGCGATACCCAATTTTACATCCTTTTTTTTTTTTTGGCTAAAGTTGTCAAGTGAACCACTGCAGTTGTTAAGAGAATCGGGAGGTCATTAAGCAAATTTGGCTTCCGCCACTGAGCCTGCTTGTCTGGGAAATTCAGACCTTGGGACATGGTCACTGTGCTAAACACATGCCAATTGCCAAGTACCCAATTTTTCATCACGGGAGCGTAGGGTTGCTGCAACAGTTGTTCAGTGTGAGGACCAAGTGCAAGACCACACCTGGAATCCTGCATCCAGTTTTGGTCACCACAGTACAAAAACAGATGATGAGGCTCTGGAAAAAGTGCAAAGAAGAGCAACTAGGATGATTGAGGAGACCGGAGGCTCAAACATACGATGGACGGTTGCAGGAACTGGGCCTGGCTGGTCTAGGGAAGAGAAGGACCAGGGGAGACAGGAGAGCAGTCTTCTGATATCTGAGAGACTGCTACAGAGAGGGAGGGGTCAGGCTATTTTCCAAGGCCAGACAAGGAACAATGGATGGAAACTGATCCAGGAGAGATTTAACCTGGAAATAAGGAGAAACTTTCTGACAGGGAGAACCATCAACTGACGGAACCGATGTTGCCTTCAGAAGTTGTGGGAGCTTCATCCCTGGAGGCTTTCAAGAAGAGACTGGACGGTCCTTGGTCAGAAATGGTGTAGGGTCTCCTGTTTGAGTTGGGGTTGGACTAGACAACAGATAATAGATAATCAGAGTTGGAAGGGACCTTGTAGGTCATCTAGTCCAACCCCCCAGCCACGTGGGAGACCTTACACTGTTTCTGACAGAGGGCAGTCCAATCTTTTCTTGAAAGCCTCCAGGGATGAAGCTCCCACAACTTCTGAAGGCAACATCGGTTCCGTCAGTTGATGGTTCTCCCTGTCAGAAAGTTTCTCCTTATTTCCAGATTGAATCTCTCCTTGATCAGTTTCCATCCATTATTCCTTGTCTGGCCTACAGGTGCTTTAGAAAATAGCTTGACCCCCTCCTCCTCCTCTCTGGGGCAGCCCCTCCAATATTGGAAGATGCTCTCCTGTCTCCCCTGGTCCTTCTCTTCCCTAGACCAGCCAGGCCCAGTTCCTGCAACCATTCCTGGTATGTTTTAGCCTTTTAATCCTCTCATCATCCTGGTTGCTCTTCTTTGCACTTCTACTGAACATCTTTTTTATAATGTGGTAACCAAAACTGGATGTAGTACTCTAGGTGTGGCCTTACTAAGGCTTTACAATCCCCTGATCGTATCCTCTGTTAATGCAATTTAGGATTGCATTAGCTTTTTTGACTGCTGCTGCACAACATTGGCTCCTATTTAGCTGGTTGTCCACTAAGACTCCATCCACTAAGAGATGACTTACAAGATCCCTTCCGAGTTCTGTTAATCTAATCTAATCACTCTTTCAATGCTGTTCCCACTTCAAATGGCCACTAAACAAATGTTTATAAGTTGAGGGTTACATGTGCATCCCTATCCATAGAGGTTGAAATCTCATAGGTCGCTGGCTGTCATATTTCCTCCCTTCCTGTATTTCTGCAAGGGGCTGGACTCCAGAGCTGAAATTTCTCCCCTTGCAGCTTCCCTTGGCTTCTCCCTCAAGAGGACCAGCACCTTGCTTTTTTTTTTTTTGTCAAAAGAGGAAGCTGAAGCCAAGTGAGGAGGAGTTTTAGGCCATGCTAAGACAGGCTCATGGCCCAAAAGCTGCAAAGCAAGAGAAAGGGTTTGCACCGGACTCCTCCATCCCAGCCTTGGGAATTTGATTTAATTTCAGATTTCTAATCATTTTTTTGGCTCCGTGTTGTTTTTCCTCTATTCCTCAGTTTGTGAATTCCTGGCTGCACCAACGTTCCTTCTTCCTAGCTTGCACGGTTCAGGAACTTTTGTACACGTCAGTGTTTGGAGCAAGCCAGCTTATTAAACGATAACGGGTCGTGTGTGTGTATGTGTGTTTTGTGTGTCCAAATTCTACCCAATCCCCCACTTCGAGTGTGCAGATCGAGGCTGCCCTGCACTTCAAAAATGGCAGAAACGGGACACGCTTGATTCCAATTGTTTCTTGCAAAAGAGCTTTTAATTCAGCCCCAGAGAAGCCCAGAATGTTTGAGGTGCGGCGTGCTGGATCCTCCCCACCTCTCTTTAATGCAGACACACCTGCCAAAGGAGCCAGGAAATCTCTGGATCCAGCTGAAACGGAGGTGGATTCTTAAAATCCGAGGGTGGGAAAGGGATCCTGGAGGTCTTCTAGTCCAACCCCCCCCCTTGGTCAAGGCCAAAGTTGCACCCAATTATGTGCAAGGGATGGGGAAGGAATGGAACTTTTCCATGTTCTCCCAGGCCATTTTTTTTTTGTTAAGGCCATAACTCTTTCGCCCCCTCCCCAAGCCAACAGTTATGAGTTGTGGTTGTGGTTGTGTGTTTGATTTATTGGGGCCCTTTGCAGCAAATCTTGCAGTAGCAGCCAAGTTTGGGGAGAGGGCTGTTGGTCCAAGGGGGTGTTTGCCCCTCCCTTTCCCCCTCTAGTTCAATGGTGCCCCTTTTCCACATCCTTCCGCCAAAATGCCTCTTTTTAGTGAAGTTCACTCTCTGGCAAAAAGGAATCTGGATTAAGAAGCCCCCCTCTCCTCTCGCCTTCTGTCCAGGATCAGCCAAGGATGCCCCCCTCCTCAATTCTGGGCGGGGCAGATATGGCTCCCATCCAGAGGTAGGATTCTACCTGGTTGGTCCAATTCTATAGAACCGGTTGTTATGATTCTGCCCAGTTCAGAGAAATGGCAAAGTGGGCCACTGGCAAGCATTTTATGTGAGAGGACTCAGGTAGCCGATGGCAGATAGATAAATCTCTGAATGATTCTGTAAGCAACTTAATCTGCCTGCCTGATTTGCCTGCGTTCGCTCTTTTTTTTTTTTTTTTAAATAAAAAATTCAATATTTACACACAAGGTGTGTTGTAAGTTAATTTTGTGAGTTTGCTTGCCAGCAAATTTTATGGGACAGACTCCGGTAGCAGATTGCAGAATCCTAGATCTCTAAGTGAATCTGTAATTCTGCGAGCAGCTCAATCTGCCTGCCTGCTTTGCCTGATTTTTGGGTAAAAGTTGCTCTTTTTTATACAAAATTCAATATTTACATAAATGTTTATAATGTTGACATACAAGCCACATCCAGCCAGTCACATGACTATCAAGCCATGCCCAGCCAGCAAGCCACACCCACTCAGTCACATGATCACCAAGCTGCACCCACAAATTAGGCCACGCCCACAGAACCAGTTGTTAAGAAATTTAAATTCCACTCCTGCTTCCATCATCCTAGCCAAGCACATCTGGAAGTAAGCAGCTGTAGATGCAAATCTGGAAGGAAGGCAGAGGCACATGGGCTGCCAAGGGGATTTCTATTCCCCCCCACTAAGGTGGGATTTTCAGCTCCAGTAGCCTCCAGAGAGGGTCGTGCACCCCTATAATCCCTCACATCCTGGACATAAACCGTTTCAACCCCCTCCCTCAAAACAACGCTATAGAGCCCTGCACACCAGAACAACTACGCACAAGAACAGTTTTTCCCCTGAATGCCATCACTCTGCTAAACAAATAATTCCCTTAACACTGTCCAGCTACTTACTAAGTCTGCATTACTATTACTATTACTAGTAGAGATCTCAGCTCACAATTAGGAGGCTGTGAGTTTGATCCTTGGTAGAGGCTAATATTTGGAATAGACTCTTCTGCTTGAGCAGGGGGTTGGACTAGATGACCTTCAAGGTCCCTTCCAATTCTGTTATTCTGTGATCTTCCCATCCTTCCTTTTACCCATCTCCCACTTATGACTGTATGACTCTAACTTTGTTGCTTGCAACCTAATGATTTTTATTGACTGTTTCCTAGTATGATTTGATTGCTTATTGTACCCTATGACTATCAATACGTGTTGCACCTGATGATTCTTGACTCTTGACGAATGTCTCTTTTCTTTTTAATGTACACTGAGAGCATTTGCACGAAAGACAAATTCCTTGTGTGTCTTATCACCCTTGGCCAATAATTCTATCCTATCCTATCCTATTCTATTCCTATTCCCTATTCTATTCTTATTCCTCTTCTTTTCTTCTAGTTTCCATTCCATTATTCTATTCTATTCTAAATAAAGATTCTATTATTATTCTCTATTCTATTCTATTCTCCTTCCTTCTCTATTCTACTCTATTCCCATATTCTCTATTCCCCATTTTCTCTATTCTACTCTACTCTACTGTACTCTGCTCTGCTCTGCTCTCTATCCTGTTCCATCCCGTCCCATCCCATTCTATTTAAATTCTATTCCTATATCCTTCTATTCTGTTCTATTGTACTCCATGACTATTATTAAGTGTTGGACCTGATGATTCTTGACTCTTGACAGATGTCTCTTTTCTTTTATGTACACTGAGAGCATTTGCACCAAGACAAATTCCTTGGGTGTCCAATCACACTTGGCCAATAAAAGAATTCTATTCTATTCTATTCTATTTAATTTATTCACTATTCTGCTCCATCCCATCCCATTCTATTTAAATTCTATTCCTATATCTTTCTATTCTATTTTATTTTATTCTATTCTATTCTATTCTATTCTATTCTATTCTATTCTATTCTATTCTATTTATTCTATTCTCTATTCTGTTCCATCCCATCCCATTCTATTTAAATTCTATTCCTATACCTTTCTATTCTATTTTATTCTATTCTATTCTATTTATTCTATTCTCTATCCCGTTCCATCCCATTCTATTTAAATTCTATCCCTATATCCTTCTATTCTATTCTATTCTATTCTATTCTATTCTATTCTATTCTATTCTATTCTATTCTATTCTATTCTATTCTATATTCTATATTCTATTCTACTCTCTATCCCGTTCCATCCCATTCTATTTAAATTCTATCCCTATATCCTTCTATTCTATTCTATTCTATTCTATATTCTATATTTTATTCTACTCTCTATCCCGTTCCATCCCATTCTATTTAAATTCTATTCCTATATCCTTCTATTCTGTTCTATTGTACCCTATGACTATTATTAAGTGTTGGACCTGATGATTCTTGACTCTTGATGAATGTTTCTTTTCTTTTATGTATACTGAGAGCATTTGCACCAAGACAAATTCCTTGGGTGTCCAATCACACTTGGCCAATAGAGAATTCTATTCTATTCTATTCTATTCTATTCTATTCTAACCCTAATACCCTGTTTCCCCGAAAATAAGAGCCAATTGGAAAATAAGCCCCAGTATGAATTTTTTTAGAATGCTCGTAACATAAGCTCTACCCTGAAAATAATCCCCAGTTAAGATTGGCAACATTTAGTTATTACCTAAATATCACATGTACATTTTAGGTTAGATTCCACATGCTAATTTTTAATATGAGTTAAAGGGGAGTAAACTGAATGATGTATAAGACAAAAGCGTGGTGTACTCCAACAGGCAATTAAGGGGGAAATGTTTGGAATTATTAAAACTAAGATGGAATTTATTGAATAATGAAATAAAAATTTGTGATGAAATTGCAAATATGACAGACAAAGGTATAAAAGTATAATGAATATAGCTTAAGAAATAAGAATTTTAAGATATTATATGAAGAAGATATGAGTATAATTAAAGAAAAATGGAATAAGTTAAGATATGAATTAAAAATGGATAAAATAAGTGTGAAAAACATAAGAATATTTGTGAAAATTTATAGAAAATGGAAAATGTAATGATATGATAAGCAACTGAATATGAAAGATAAATATGTAATTATGGTCATGTTTGTATGAAAATGTAAAAACCTGGAACCACACTGTTCACCAAAAGAGATGTTTGTAAAAGATAAAAATTAAAAAAAAACATTTTTGGGGAAAAAAAAAGATTGTCAACATTTAGAATCCCATTTCTCCGAAAATAAGACCTAATCAGAAAATAAGCCTTAATGCATCTTTTGGAGCAAAACTTTGATATCAGACTCAGTCTTATTTTTGGAGAAACATGGTCTTCTACCAAGAATGAAATTTGGGTATTTCCTGAGCAGCTTTCCAAGGCTGATTTTTTTGGCTCCATTTTACGACCTTTCTTGCCACCGCTGTTAAGTGAATCATTGAGGTTCTTGAGTGAGTCCCAGGGTCGTTCAGCGAATCTGGCTTCCCCATTGACTTCCCTTGTCAGAAGGTCGCAAAAGGGAACACTGCAGGGGATACTGCAGCTGTCATAAATACAGGATGTCCTTGACTTACAACAGTTCATTTAGTGACCAAAATTACATCGTCACTGAAAAAAGCAACTTATGACTACTTTTCACGCTTACGACAGTTGCAGGTCCCGTGATGAAAATTCAGACGCTTGGCAACTGACTCATATTTATGACAGTCACTGGGGGAAGCCAGATTCACTTAACATCCATGTAACTCGCTTAACAATGGCAGTGATTCACTTAACAACAGTGGCAAGCAGGGTCGTAAAATGGGGCAAAGTTTGCTGAACAAATCTCTCGCTTAGCAACAGGTGTTTTTGGCTCAGTTGTGGGCGCTAACTTGAGGACTACCTGCCTGCACCAGTTGCAAATTGTCTGGATTCTGATCATGGGACCACAGGGATGTTGTAAGAGTCGTAAGTGTGAAAAATGGTCACAAGCCACCTTGTTTCAGAATAACAGAATTAGAAGAACAGAATAACAAGAGTTGGAAGGGACCTTGGAGGTCTTGTAATGCAACTCCCTGCTCAGGCAGGAAACCCTACATCATTTCAGACAAGTAGTTATCTAATCTCTTCTTAAATTCCATTGATGGAGCACCCACAACTTCTGTTGTTCCACTGATTGCTTCTTCTCCTACCTTCTGGTGCTTTGGAGAATAGCTGGACTCCCTCTTCTTTGGGGCAGCCCTTGAGATATTGGAAGACTCTGCTAGCCTGTTGCCCTCTAGTCTAGTCCTTCTTTTCATTAAACTGACTTATCCCATTTCAGCAACGGCTCATACAATTTAGCCTCTGGTCCCCTAATCAAACACCTTGGTTGCTCTCCTCTGCACTCTTTCCAGAATCTCAATATCTTTTTTATATATATATATATTGTGGTGACCAAAACTGGATGCCATATTCAAAGTGTGGCTTTGCCAACGGCTTATAAAGTGGTATCAACACTTAACAGAACAGATTAACAGCCTTGGAAGGGACCTCAGAGGTCATTTAGTCCAACTCTCTGCCCATGAAGGAGACCCTACACCATTTCTGACTGATAGCAGTCCAGTCTCTTCTTGAAAGCCTCCAGGGATGAAGCCCCCACAACTTCCAAGGGCAACTTCTGTTCCATGGGTTGATGGTTCTCACTGTCAGAAAGTTTCTCCTTATTTCCAGGTTGAATCTCTCCTTGATCAGTTTCCATCCATTATTCCTTCTCTGGCCTTTGGAAGCTTTGGAGAATAGCTTGACCCCCCTTCCTCCTCCTCTCTGGGGCAGCCCCTCCAATATTGGAAGATGCTCTCCTGTCTCTCCTGGTCCTTCTCCTCCCTAGACTAGCCAGGCCCAGTTCCTGCAACTGTCCATCTTATGTTTCAGCCTCCAGTCCCCTCATCCTCCTGGTTGCTCTTCTCTGCACTTTTTCTACAGTCTCAACCTCTTGTTTATAGTGTAGTGACAAAAACTGGATGCAGCATTACAGGTTTGGCCTTAACAAGGAAATATAAAGCTATATTAACACTTCATGTGATCTTGATTCTTTCCCTCTGTTGATACAGACTAGAACTGTGTTGGCTTTTTTTGGTAGCTGCAGCCCATGGTTGGCTCCTATTTCAATGGTTGTCCACTAGGATTCCAAGATCCCTCTCGCAGTTACCGCTATTGACCCAGGTACCACCTATCCTGTTCCTGTGTGTTTGGTTTTTCTTGCCTAAATGCAGAACGTTCCTTTTTTCACCCTTGAATTTCACATTGTTAGATAAGTACCCTGTGTTCAAGTCTATCGAGATCCTTCTGTATCTTTATAGAATGTTGTAAAGATAAAATCATATTGTGCCTTTGGATAATGGATTTCCTGTCTGGCCGCTCACAGAGGGTCAGATTAGGTAATCGTACCTCTTCAGCCCTTATTCTTAACTCTGGTCCACCACAGGGTTGCGTGTTGAGTCCCTTACTCTGTACTCTTTATGGGCATGACTGCATTCCCGCTCACGCTAGTAATACTATGGCTAAATTTCCAGATGATACAACAGTGGTGGGACTCATCTCCAGGGGCGTGGATGAGTCTGCCTACCGAGATGAGGTGGACCAATGGTTGCTTTCGTGGTGTGGAGACAATAACTTGGTCCTCAACACCAATAAAGACCAAGGAGCTTATAGTAGACTATAGAAAGAGCAGATCAGACCTCCAGCCCTTGCTTATCGATAAGAGACTGAGTGGAGCAAGTGGCCAGTTTTTAGTTTCTGGGTGTTACCCTAAAAGGGGACCTGACCTGGGGGTCCTCACATTGCAGCCCTGGTCAAAAGGGCCCAGCAGAGATTAGATTACCTGAGACTTCTCAGGAAACAACAACTAAATGGAAAACTGCTAGGAACCTTCCAACACTGCACCAGAGAGAGTATCTTAACTTCCTGCACCCCTGTATGATTTGCCAGTTGCACAGGGGCAGATAGGATGTCACTCCAGAGGGTTAAGGTCATTGCCCCTCAAAGGATCATGGGTTGCCCTCTCCCCTCTTTGGAAGAGTTTTATAGCTCCCTGTTGCAATGACGAGGCAGTCGAGGTGTTTGATCATGATCAACTGAATCATGATGAACTTTATTGGAATCTAGTCTTGTATTTATACACATTTTTAGTAATCCTCTAACATTGGTTAACTTTGGTTGCTGCTCAGCCTTTGTTACTGTCTAGCATAGTAATTAACACAATTAACTATCTCTAGTTAAAGTCTAACACGTTTACTTCCTCTCTCTAATCCTTCTTTGCATTAGGGATTTTGTTTATCTGAGTTGTAATTACTTTTGGAACCTTCTTAATCTGAGGTTTGCCATCCAAGATAAGAGCCTTCCTGCAATTACAACTCTACATATCCTTGTTTTTTATTTTAAATGGAGGATTCAAAGATTTATGAATGTATCTCAATTGTAGAGGATTAAAAGAGAGGAAAGCAGGACAAAACAATGCGAATAAATTTGGAATACATTGAATAAAACAACAGGTTACAATTAATACAATAATAATTATAGCATAAAAGAAAAACTGTCTGAGCCAAGACCAATCAGGGAGCCAATTGGTTAGCCACTCAAAAGTGAGTACTGAGCATGGATATTATTTTGAATGTAGGATTGTAAATTGGCAAGCTCATCCTCAATAGTTTTATTCAAAGAATGAAAATGCACAGCACATCCACGGTGTCCAACTAACTTACAGAACCCGCCTTGACGGGCTAAAAGATAGTCTATGGCAAAACGCTGCTGTAAGACATCTTGATTTAAGTCTTCTATTTCATGCTGCAAATCACAAATAATAGCAGCGGTAGCATTGATGGATTTTTCAAGTCTGCAGGTGAGACCAAGAATAGATCATCTGTTTTCTTGAGCAATTATGCCAGAATAAGAGCCTAGAGTAATGATTCCTGTAACGGCCCCTGCCAATGCACGGCCAAATGTAGAACCAGAAGACAATTGTGTGTCAATAATAACTTCATCATTACATGTAGGCCCCAGAGAGGAACGCCACTGTCGAGTTGATGGAAGCGTACCTATTTGAACAGATAGAGTAAAATAACCTATAGCTGCACATTGATAATTCTGAGGATGCACATTGGTGGCATATTTATCAAAAAAGAACCACATATTAGGATCTTTAAGCTGCCATCCAATGCATATCGATCCTGTATTAGAGTGATCAGAGGTATTAAAAATAGGAAAATTGTCAGGATACATATCAGGAGCTATATTAAGTCCATACAAAGAAGAATTAAAGGTACCTGACAACCAATAGTAGTTAGAACAATAACTATAATTCCCCAGCTTTTTTAATACGTGCTGGACAGCATCATAATCAGACCAATTATGAAGCCAAGTGTGTTTAGCGTGACAACAGAAACACAGACCCCTTGTAAATTGACTAACTTTCAAGTAATGCCAACGGACAGAATTCAATTGCATTGGGGGTTTAGAAAATAGCCAGGAGTGTGAAATAGATTGTAGTTGTGAGACAATAAATGTAGAAGACATGATCAAGTTAGGGGTAAAAGAAATTTGACCAAATGCCATCGGGGGCTCATAGTATAAAGTAATATTTGTGCCATGAGTCATAAACATGTATTGTGCATGACAAACCCACAAATTAGGGTTAAGACAAACCACAGAAGTGTCATTTTGAGCAGAAACACCATTAACCATAAACAAGAAAATACAAAGTAAAATTGTAACAGAATTAGCAGTAATAATAGCAAAAACAGCAGCAACAAGATTTTCAGGAGTCTGAGGTAATGAGGCCTGTTGCAGTTGTTGTTGAGCTTGATATGTAGTAGATTTAACCTGTCCCCAAGTGATGGGTTGCGGGCGCTTCAACCTTGGAAGCCAGACTTCTGTGTTCAGATGAAGATTGAAATCCAGAATTGGGTAGTGAAGGCCCTGATGCCATGCCATGATACAGACAAACACAGCGCGCTGGAACCCACACTGCTTGTCCAGTAGAAGGATCTTCCATGGCAGTATAACCACAACCCCAGGTGATCAGCAGTGTAGGGCCTTTCCAGGTTGGATCTGGAGCTTGGCAATACTTTACCAAAGGCCTTGCTAAAGATTCAGTAGTTCGAAAATGTAAATTAACAGGTGAATCTGCAAGAGAATCTAAAAAGGTTAAATAATTCCAAGTATATAATGCTACAGCAATGATATTTTGAATCTTTCACAGACCAGACTCAGTTTGTAATTGTTTTTGAAGCAATGCCTTAAAAGTACAATGAGCTTGCTCAACTATAGCTTGACCCTGTAAGGAATTCCGTGTACTAAAGTAATATTCCATTTCTGACAAAAGGTTTGAAATTCCTTACTAATATAAGTTGGGCCATTATCAGTTTTCAACTGAGAAGGCTGACCCATTACAGCAAAAGAGGATAGGCAATGAGAAATAACATCTGAAGTATGTTCATGTTTTAAAGCAGTAACCCAAAGGAAATGTGAATGAGTGTCAATAGACGTGTGAAGATAACAGTATGGCTTAAAAGTTGAAAATTGAGTTACATCCATTTGCCAGATTTGATTAGCTTGGGTTCCTCGTGAGTTGACACCCACTGGAAAGAGAGAGAAATGCAGAGATTGCATAGCTAAATACACATATTGAGTATCAACAATCAAGTTAATAGGTTGGTCATTGAACAATTGTAAAGCTAAAATCACAGCAGCCAGCTCAGCAGGTTGAGCTGAAGTCTGCGTGACAGTAAATTTAGAATACCATTGTTGTTAAATCTGCCAGACGACCACACCTCTTGTAGTTGACTGCTTGTGGAGAGGCATTAGAATAAAGATATCCTGTGGGTAAGGGTGCAGTAGGAAGAATAGCTAAACAAAGTCCTATTGTTAAGGATGTTATCCTGTCCATCGATGCTTAAACTTATTCAATATTTCTTTAAGGCATGTTCTTTTAAGATCAGTTAATACAATTAGATCTCCTGGTGCTTGTGCTCTCTTCAAAGACTGAAATAAGGGCAACATATCACCAGTTGTAATGTAGAAGAATGAGTGTGCCCAATTAATAATGCCAAGTAATTTTTGCCATTGTACTAAGGTATATGATTTCTGCAGTTGTAATTCAGGAAGAATTGGAATGGAGCAATTATGCAACATTCTATGTAGGTATAAGGTTCTACCTTTTGAATTTTGTCTGAGGCTATATATAATCCTTGTTCTGCCACAATATCCATTAACTCTTTTAACAATTTAGATTCATCAAAATCTGGGGCTGCTATCAATATATCATCCATATATTGATAGACGAAATAGGAAGGAAATTTATTCCTAAAGGGTTGAAGAGCATTTTCCACTAAATATTGACAAAGTGTAGGGGAATTAAGCATTCCCTAAGGCAACATGCACCAATTATATCGTTTTGTGGACATGCTATAATTAAAAACTTCTGTTAAATCATGAAGGAAATGCCATTTCCCATTTTTCTTTTTTATAACAAAAACAGGAGTATTCCAAGACTAATAGAAACTTCTATATGACCAGCAGCCAATTGTTCTTGAACCAATAGTTGTAAAGCAGCAAGTTTTCCCTTGATAATGGTCATTGTTCCACCCAAGTCAGCATAGAACAGAACCATTTAAGAAGAAGAGCCATCATCAAGAATCAAATGAGCATTAAGAAGAGAAAGGATATCACGGCCCCAAATATTAATATGAATATTTAGAATGTATGGTTGTAGGAAAAAAAACTTACCAGCAAATGTTGTAACATTAATTTCTTGAACACTCTGCCAAGTAGCTGTAGAACCTCCTATTCCCACAATGAAGAAACTGTCATTTTTTGCCACTGTACTGGCCATTGTAAAAAGGAGATGACAGTAACACCTGCTCCAGTATCCAATAACCCTTGAAATGGTTGTTTATTTAGGAAGAGTGTTAAGAAAGGAGGAGAGGAGTTCAGCTGATGAAGTAAACCTACGGATAAAAAAGTTGATCCAAATCCTGCATCCACACGATTACCTATACCAGGATATGGATTTTCATACAGAAGAAGAAACAATTGAACAACAGAAGAATTACAAGGAAGAACTTGAGGAAGATTCACCCAAATCTGAATCATGAGGATACCAGTGTAATCTGAATCTATTACACCAGGCACAACAAAACAGCCCTTTTTGTATGCAAAAGAACGAGGCAAAATTAATCCAGCTAATCCTGAAGGAAGAAGTCCTTTAAATTGAGATGAAACTATTTTAACTTTCAAAGGAATTTTAAACTCAATTACCTCTTGAGTGATTAGAGCAATTCCAGCACTACCAGCTGTGGCTGGCGGGGAGTGAGAGAGGCTGCTGGAGGAATCAAGTAATATTTGCTTCCAATCTTCAGGAATCATTGTATGACCATTTTTTATTCCTTCTATAAGTCCTCTTGTAAAATTTCCACTAATCCCATAGTCTGTACCTTTCTTTTTTAACTCTCCTAAGATCTGATAAGGCAGACCCTCCCATTCTGCTACTTGCAGTCCAAGCTGTGGCTCCTGATCAGGATGATATTGTACTGGACAAACAGACAGCAATTCTGCAAGTTCTGTTCCTGAGATAGAGACATCTTTTTTACAATTATCAACCATTTTCTGAAAAGAAGACTGAACAATAGAGTCAGGAGGCTTTTGCCCTGTATCTGCAAAAGCTGAGGGAATGGAAGACATATATTCAGGTGAAGAAGGAGGATAAATGACAACATTAGTATTCCATGAAGGTGGAGGTGTTAAAAGAGAAAGTTCATTGTGACCAAATTTTTCAATTGCATATCTACATAAATGCCACACCTGCAAAACTTCTATTTCTGCTCTAGGTTCAGAATGCAATATTTTCCCTATACGTTCCCAATCAGTTAATTTTAAAGACCCCTCTTTTGGATACCATAAGCACTGAGCTGCAATCTCCTGGACCAGCCTTAAGAGATTTTTCTCTGATACCTGAGTATTATTTTTCTTCAACAAATAGCCTAATTCATCTACATGCTTCCTTTGTTCCTCTGAAAGCGAAGACCCCATACTTACAGAAACCAATAATGGTTGATAAACCCCAAAGGGTTAAAGGTGCACCAAATCCTTGCCCGACAACGTAAGAGGGTCCCTGTTCATGCGCCACTTGTTGCAATGACGAGGCAGTCGAGGTGTTTGATCATGATCAACTGAATCATGATGACTTTATTGGAGTCTAGTCTTGTATTTATACACATTTCTAGTAATCCTCTAACATTGGTTAACTTTGGTTGTTGCTCAGCCTTTGTTACTGTCTAGCATAGTAATTAACACAATTAACTATCTCTAGTTAAAGTCTAACACGTTTACTTCCTCTCTCTAATCCTTCTTTGCATTAGTGATTTTGTTTGTCTGAGTTGTAATTACTTTTGGAACCTTCTTAATCTGAGGTTTGCCATCCAAGATAAGAGCCTTCCTGCAATTACAACTCTACAGCTCCCACTGCCTTAAGAAAGTTCAAAACATCCTCAAAGGTCCATCTCATCCTGGGCACCCTTTTTTGAACTATTACCATCTGCCAGATGGTACAGGATTATAAAAACAGGGACAAACAGGCTGGAAAACAGCTTCTATCCCAGGGCAGTAGCTCTTTTGAATTCTGCTGTATAGCGCAATATGAATGCAATATCAGGGGTTTTCCATTCAATTGTATAGAATGTGAAGGAGGTGTCTTTGTGTTTATTTTCATAATCATAATGTACACTGAAGATGGTATTTAATTTCGTCGTACGAGGTGCAAGGACAATAAAATAAAATAAAATAAAATGAAAACAAGAACAAACAGGCTGGAAAACAGCTTCTATCCCAGGGCAGGAGCTCTTTTGAATTCTGCTGTATAGTGCAGTGTTGGTGTGGTGTCTGGGGGTTTTGGTTCAATGTGTGAAGGGTGAAAGATGTGTGTTTGTGTTTATTTTCATGGTCATGATGTGCACTGAAGATGGTGTTTGATTTTGTTGTACAAGGTGCAAGGACAGTGAAGTAAAGTAAAGTATCTTAAGCCTTTATCTTTTGGAGCCTATATTCCTGCCACCTTGGTGTCGCCTGCAAATTTCCAGTGCCGTTGTGTTGTAACTTCCAGCGGTTGCCTTTTTCTGAGCGGAGATTGCTTTCGATGGGATCTCCTCTCCGTTGTTCCAAAATAGAGTTGCAATCTTTAAAAAAAAAAAAGAACACCCTAAAAGTTATATAATGAGAATAGTGCGTGAGAGAAAGCCTTTTTTTTTTAAAGAGCTTTTTTTTTCTGTACCACTTAATGCCCTTCCGGGCGTCTTTGGCCTGCATGTGCAGAAATGGGGACGGCTCTGCACTTTGTTTCCCTTCCGCCTTGTTTGCATCTGGTATTTGCTTTAATCCTCAATTAATTAATTTTTTTTCTTTAAAAAAGAAGATCTGTTGGAAAATCCTGAAAGGTAACTCCTTGATGTGTTTTTTCCCTCCCCGGAGCGTTTCTTTGAAGTTTGCGTTGGCTTGTGAGACATGGGTTCAAGACCTTGGTGATGCATCCTGGGGTTGTGCAAAGGCCTGGACTCCGGTTGTGCATCCTGGGGTTGTGCAAAGGCCTGGACTCCAATTGTGCATTATGGGGTTGTGCAAAGGCCTGGACTCTGATTGTGCATTATGGGGTTGTGCAAAGGCCTGGACTCTGTGCATTCTGGGCTTGTGCAAAGGCCTGGACTCTGATTGTGCATTCTAGGGTTGTGCAAAGGCCTGGATTCTGATTGTTCATCCTGGGGTTGTGCAAAGGCCTGGACTCTCATTGTGCATCCTGGGGTTGTGCAAAGGCCTGTGTTATGTATTAAAATGGACTACTCGAAATCCCTGCACCTTGATTGGCTAAGGCGCAGGGATTTCTGATTGGCCAGGCAAGCCGCGCCGATTGGCCCGATTGAAGTCTCCCGCGATTGGTTCAAACCAAGAGCGGGAGACTTGAATCGCTGCCATTGGCCGCGGCTGCCGCGGCAAAAGGTATAAAAGCCGGAGGCTTTTTGCCTTTTGCCGGTTCGGTTCAATGATTGAAATAAAGAGCTGTTAATGACAAGTCACCGACTCAGAACCTTTTTTTCGCGGACACGACACTGGCGACGAGGGTGGGATCTCGCCCCTGAACCGAACCCCGTGTCCATAAATGAACTAGCGACAACATAATGGCGAAAATAGCACCGCCCGCCCCCTTCAACCCTGCCGCCGAAGACTGGGAATCATACTCAGACAGATTCCGTATGTACCTAGAATGCGCCGGCATGAAGGACGCCCCGGGCCCGCTAAAGCGCGCCATCTTCCTGACGCATTGTGGACCAGAGGTTTTCCAGATGGCCAAGGCATTGGCCAAACCGGCAGACGCGACTGCCATGGATTGGGACGTCCTCGAACCCATATTGAGGCGCCATTACGCCCCCGAGGTCCCCATCCTAATACGGCGAAATGAATTTTACCGAAGAAGCCAGAGACCAGACGAAAAGCTGAGCGACTTCGTCGCTGAATTAAGGCGCCTAGGCGGACTCTGTGAGTTCGAAGGATTGAACAGTCTCATAAGAGACCGTTTCGTGCTCGGACTATGGGATCCGACACTCCAGAGCCGACTTATGGCCAAAGGCGACATCAGACTGGCCGACGCCCTCACCGCAGCCGCAGCCGCAGAAGCAACCCGCACGTCAGCAGACACCATGCGAAGGTCCGAGGCAAAGAGCGCAAACAACAACCCCGCGAGGTCGGCCGACGCACGAAACGAAGCGACCGCACACTACGGCGACTACCAGTCAACCTCCAGCACGTCAGATGATGAGGAGGACATACATCGCGTGCAGACGGGACGCGGAAACCAACGGAGCCAGTATAGTCGTAGGTCGAGGACTAATTGCGCCGGGTGCGGCGGCGACCACCCCAGGTCGGAATGCCGTTTCTTCGACGCTGTCTGTAGGCATTGTGACCGAAGGGGCCACATCGCCCGAGTTTGCCGCCAAAAAAAAGACCCGCAGCCCACCAAAATGGGAACAGCAGGATAGAAGGAGAGAGAACTCCCCGCCCAGAACCAGAGAGCGCCAGCCAACAGGCAGATGGGACCAGAAACAACGACCCCAAAGAAGCGGCGACGGTCGGCGGAAAGAAGAAACCCACCAGACGGTGACAATCGGCCACGCCATCTCCGACGGCGCCAGAAGGGTCCACGTAGAAGTCCACATCGAAGGCCGGCCATGCAAAATGGAAGTGGACTCCGGGTCCTACCTTTCCATGATTGCATGGCACGAAATAAAGAAACTAGTGCCTACTCTGCAAAGAAAAGACGTGGCCGCCCAGAGAATCATCATAAAAGACTACCAAGGTAATCGCGTTCCAGTAGTGGGCACCAAGAACTTTAACATAACCTACAAAGGCCACACCGAACAACTACCACTCACAATAGTCGATCGAAACCGCCCGAGCCTGTTGGGACTGCAATGGTTCGCCCCGCTAAACATCGCACTGACAGGTGTCAACCAAGTCTCCATTGAAGCCTGGGAACAGCGGCTAGTCCAGGAGTTCCAGGAAGTCTTCGATGGAGGATTGGGCAAGTACAAGGGGCCCCCTATTTCATTTGACTTAGACCCAAGGGTTTCCCCCAAGCGGCTTAAACCTAGGAGGGTGCCCTTTGCCTTAAAACCAAAAATTGACGAGCAGATCAACAAACTCGTCAAACAAGGGGTATTAAAACCGATAGACCACGCCAGATGGGAGACCCCGATAGTGACCCCAGTAAAGCCAGACGGGTCCGTGAGAATTTGCGGGGACTACAAGGCCACCCTAAACAGCGCGCTACAGCAAAGCGCCTACCCAGTGCCTATAGTGCAACATTTACTGCACTCATTAGGAGGGGGAAAAATTTTCGCCAAACTCGACCTCGCCCAGGCATACCAGCAATTGCCTGTGGACGAAGAAACGGCAGAAGCCCAGACAATTGTAACACACCGGGGGGCTTTCAAGTGTAACAGACTCCAATTTGGAGTCAGCGTGGCACCAGGCATTTTCCAGAGCCTGATGGAACGTTTACTACAGGGCATCAAGGGGGTGGTGCCCTATTTCGATGACGTATTAATAGCGGCGCCAAACGAAGCCGAATTAGAGAACCGTTTAAGACAAGTCTTATCAAAATTTAAAGAAACAGGACTTAAAGTCAAACGCGAAAAATGCCAACTTTGTACAAAACAAATAGAATTCCTGGGTTACCTCCTAGACAGACAGGGCATCCACCCTACAACTAAAAAAGTTAAAGCCATCAAGGAAGCCCCCACCCCGAAGTCCAAAACAGAACTACAAGCATTCCTAGGCTTACTAAATTTTTATAATGTCTTCCTACCTCAGAAGGCAACGGCGGCGGAGCCCTTGCATAGACTCCTAGATAAGAAGGCAGCATGGACTTGGGGGAGCCGAGAACAGGCCGCTTTTCAGAAAACCAAAGACCTCCTCACCTCCGACGCCGTCCTAATGCAGTTCAGTGAGACTTTGCCCTTAGCTGTCACTTGCGACGCATCGCCCTACGGCGTCGGCGCTGTCCTCAGCCATACCCTCCCAGACCAGAGAGAAGCGCCTATTGCATTTTTTTCCAGAACACTGACAAAACCGGAACGGAACTATAGCCAGCTGGACAAAGAAGCTTTGGCTATAGTTGCCGCCATTAAGCGTTTCCACGAGTACCTGTACGGCCGCCCTTTCAAAATAATCACTGACCATAAGCCACTGCTGGGCATCCTCGCCGGAAACCGGGCTACGCCAAACATCTTGTCACCACGCATGACTAGATGGTCTGAATTCCTGGCAGCCTACAGCTACGAACTATTACACAAGCCAGGTAAGAAAATCTCGCACGCGGACACTTTAAGCCGCTCGCCCTTGCCGGACTCTGAGCCTGACCCCGCACCAACGACAAACACCCTGAGTATCGAGAGCCTGCCCATAACCGCGTCTGATATTGCCAGAGAAACCATTAGGGACAAACAATTGGCGCAGGTCTTACATTGGTTAGAAAAAGGTTGGCCGGAAAAAGACATTGACGAGACTTTTAAAAAATTCCGGCAGCGCCAGACTGAACTTTCACTGTTAAGGGGTTGCATCCTGTGGGGAGATCGGGTGGTAATTCCGTGCAAATTGCAAAACAGGGTCCTAGAGATGTTGCATGAGGGGCATCCTGGCATCGTCAGGACAAAAGCCCTGGCCAGGAGTTACGCTTGGTGGCCAGGGATGGATAAACAAATTGAAGCATGGGTCGCCAAATGCCACCGGTGCCAGGAAACCAGGTCCAGCCCACCCACAGCACCCATCTGAGACTGGGAAATACCACGGGGACCCTGGTCCAGAATTCACTTAGACTTCGCTGGCCCCACAAATGGACACACTTTTCTGATCACAGTAGATGCATACTCAAACTGGTTAGAGGTGGCTGACATGAAATCCACCACCACAGAGGCTGTCATTAAAGAGTTGTGTAAACTGTTCGCCACACATGGCCTCCCAGACGTCGTTGTCTCAGACAATGGGCCCCAATTCACATCCATCGAATTCGAACGTTTCCTGGCCGAGAAAGGTATCCGCCACGCATTGACAGCACCGGCGCATCCGGCGGCGAACGGTAGGGCGGAACGGATGGTCCAGTTTACAAAAAAGACCCTCCGGAAAATGGACCACGAGGAGATCAACGAAAAAATCAATAAACTGCTTTTCATACAGCACATCACACCCAATACCACGACCAACAAAAGCCCTGCAGAGCTCCTGATGGGCAGGAAGCTGAGGTCCCCACTCGATCGTTTGCACCCCACCTACAACCCGGAGCGACCCCCAGACTCAAGCTCCAGGTACCGAACCTTCGAACCAGGCGACTGGGTTTACGCTAAAAACATGACGGGGGACCCCCTATGGATCCCAGCCGTCATAACTCAAATCACGGGCCCACGGTCGTACCGGCTCCAAACCATCGATGGGCGAGCCTGGAAACGACACGAGCAAAGACTAACCTCAACCCCCAAGACACGAACCAAGGGGGGAGGGAATACCCGATAAGAGAAACGCAGGAAAAAATTAAATTCAAAAACTCACCAGAACGCAGCCCCCGCGAATCCCATCCGGAGAAGAGCCGTCCAGCCAACTCTACCGACTCGGAGAAGCCAAGCGGGAGCGGCAAAATCCGTGACTCAACCGACCCGGTAGGCCCAGGCGGGAGCCACGGCGAGAGAACCGGCCCGACCATCCAGCCGGTTCTCACAGAGCCAGGAGCAGCCAAAAAGATGACCGCTCCGGCCGAGTTACAACAAGGAAGTGAGCTGTGCAGGTCAACTAGGACCCGACGGAGCCCCGCCTACCTGCGTGATTACACCACGTGAAAGACCGTACCAAGAGGGGAGGGGTGTTATGTATTAAAATGGACTACTCGAAATCCCTGCGCCTTGATTGGCTAAGGCGCAGGGATTTCTGATTGGCCAGGCAAGCCGCGCCGATTGGCCCGATTGAAGTCTCCCGCGATTGGTTCAAACCAAGAGCGGGAGACTTGGATCGCTGCCATTGGCCGCGGCTGCCGCGGCAAAAGGTATAAAAGCCGGAGGCTTTTTGCCTTTTGCCGGTTCGGTTCAATGATTGAAATAAAGAGCTGTTAATGACAAGTCACCGACTCAGAACCTTTTTTTCGCGGACACGACAGCCTGGACTCTGATTGTGCATTCTGGGTTTGTGCAAAGGCCTGGACTCTGATTGTGCATTCTGGGTTTGTGCAAAGGCCTGGACTCTGATTGTGCATTCTGGGTTTGTGCAAAGGCCTGGACTCTGATTGTGCATTCTGGGGTTGTGCAAAGGCCTAGATTCCGATTGTGCATCCTGGGTTTGTGCAAAGGCCTGGACTCCCATTGTGCATCCTGGGGTTGTGCAAAGGCCTGGACTCCAATTGTGCATTCTGGGGTTGTGTAGCCTCTCTGTCTTTTCAGATTAATTCCCATCTTGGTTTGCAGAAATTGGAGAGGCTTGCAGGCAGAATAAGAATTTGGAGGGAGGGGGAGGAGAAAGGGTGGGTGGGGTGGCTGCCCCACCCCTGAAAGCCTGGCTGCACCCTTGATTTTGGGATCTCAGAGGCTGGCAAGGATCTAGGTCAATCCAGTTTCTCTCTGTATTGGGGGGCGGTGGGGAGGAAAGCGGGGTGACTCAGACTGGAAGAATCAGGAGTGGGTGGGAGACAGCAGAACCTACAGAAGCAGCCCAGAAATGGGGAGGAAAGGCCTTGGGCTTCGTCTGTAGAGCAGTTTCTCAAATTTGGCAACATTACCAAGCCTGGATTCCACGCCCAGAATCCCCCAGCCAGCCTGCTTTAGGAGGGCTGGACTTCCATTCCCAGAATCCCCCAGCCAGCCTGCTTTAAGAGGGGAGGGCTTCCACTCCCAGAATCCCCCAGCCAGCCTACTTTAGGAGGGGAGGGCTTCCAGTCCCAGAATCCCGCAGCCAGCCTGCTTTAGGAGGGCTGGACTTCCATTCCCAGAATCCCCCAGCCAGCCTGCTTTAAGAGGGGAGGGCTTCCACTCCCAGGATCCCCCAGCTAGCCTGCTTTAGGAGGAGAGGGCTTCCACTCCCAGAATCCCCCAGCCAGCCTGCTTTAAGAGGGGAGGGCTTCCACTCCCAGAATCCCCCAGCCAGCCTGCTTTAAGAGGGGAGGGCTTCCACTCCCAGAATCCCCCAGCCAGCCTGATTTAAGAGGGGAGGGCTTCCACTCCCAGAATCCCCCAGCCAGCCTGATTTAAGAGGGGAGGGCTTCCACTCCCAGAATCCCCCAGCCAGCCTGATTTAAGAGGGGAGGGCTTCCACTCCAAGAATCCCCCAGCCAGCCTGATTTAAGAGGGGAGGGCTTCCACTCCCAGAATCCCCCAGCCAGCCATGCTTTAAGAGGGGAGGGCTTCCACTCCCAGAATCCCCCAGCCAGCCTGCTTTAAGAGGGGAGGGCTTCCACTCCCAGAATCCCCCAGCCAGCCTGATTTAAGAGGGGAGGGCTTCCACTCCCAGAATCCCCCAGCCAGCCATGCTTTAAGAGGGGAGGACTTCCACTCCCAGAATCCCCCAGCCAGCCTGCTTTAAGAGGGGAGGGCTTCCACTCCCAGAATCCCCCAGCCAGCCTGATTTAAGAGGGGAGGGCTTCCACTCCCAGAATCCCCCAGCTAGCCTGCTTTAGGAGGAGAGGGCTTCCACTCCCAGAATCCCCCAGCCAGCCTGCTTTAAGAAGGGAGGGCTTCCACTCCCAGAATCCCCCAGCCAGCCTGCTTTAAGAGGGGAGGGCTTCCACTCCCAGAATCCCCCAGCCAGCCTGCTTTAAGAAGGGAGGGCTTCCACTCCCAGAATCCCCCAGCCAGCATGCTTTAAGAGGGGAGGGCTTCCACTCCCAGAATCCCCCAGCCAGCCTGATTTAAGAGGGGAGGGCTTCCACTCCCAGGATCCCCCAGCTAGCCTGCTTTAGGAGGAGAGGGCTTCCACTCCCAGAATCCCCCAGCCAGCCTGCTTTAAGAAGGGAGGGCTTCCACTCCCAGAATCCCCCAGCCAGCCTGCTTTAAGAAGGGAGGGCTTCCACTCCCAGAATCCCCCAGCCAGCCTGCTTTAAGAAGGGAGGGCTTCCACTCCCAGAATCCCCCAGCCAGCCTGATTTAAGAGGGGAGGGCTTCCACTCCCAGAATCCCCCAGCCAGCCTGATTTAAGAGGGGAGGGCTTCCACTCCCAGAATCCCCCAGCCAGCCTGATTTAAGAGGGGAGGGCTTCCACTCCCAGAATCCCCCAGCCAGCCTGATTTAAGAGGGGAGGGCTTCCACTCCCAGAATCCCCCAGCCAGCCATGCTTTAAGAGGGGAGGGCTTCCACTCCCAGAATCCCCCAGCCAGCCTGCTTTAAGAGGGGAGGGCTTCCACTCCCAGAATCCCCCAGCCAGCCTGATTTAAGAGGGGAGGGCTTCCACTCCCAGAATCCCCCAGCCAGCCATGCTTTAAGAGGGGAGGACTTCCACTCCCAGAATCCCCCAGCCAAGCCGTCAATAAACGAGGGGTCTTAAAATGGAGGACCGTCTTGAACATTCTTTGATGGGGTCAGCTGGGCCATCCATTCTGGGTTTCCCTGACTGGTGGGGCAAGCTGGAAGCTCTGGAGGAACATGCTGAGCTAGACTGCTTCTGAAAATGGAGGCTCATTTTGGGATCACGTCTCATTCCGTTAACTGTGCATGGCTGGCATAGGAAGGGTGGGTGGGGGAAATCACATGTGAATTCCTGGGTTCTGTGGTCTTAGAATAGTTTTTTTTTTATTTTTTTGTGGTGCTGAAAGGGATCCTGCAAGACCATCTAGTCCAGCCCTCCTTCCATCTCCACAGTCCTGCTGTCAGAACATTTTTTTCCCCTTTCCAGGGGCCGTCCTCGACTTGCGACCACAAACAGGGCCCAACATTCCCATTGCGGCACGAGACCCCGTGATTAAGTGAGTTTTGCCCCGTAGTACGACCTCTCTTTTGCCGCCTGTCGTTAAGTGGTTAAGTTAGGAACACGGTCGTTAAGTGAATCCGGCTTCCTCATTAACTTCGCCAGTCAGAAGGTTGCAAAAGGGGATCGTCGTGGGGCGCCGCGACCGTCGTAAGTATGAGTCAATAGCCAAGCCTCTGAATTTTGACCGTGGTGATGGGGTACGATGGTCGTAAGTCTGAACGCCGGCCCTAAGTTGCTTTTTCCAGCCCCGTTGTATCTTCCAACGGTCCCTAAACGAAACAGTTGTAAGCTGAGAACTCCCTGTAATCATATATTGAACAGAATGTCACACAATAATGGAGTTGGAAGGGGCCTTGGAGGTCTTCTAGTCCAACCCCACCTGCTCAGGCAGGAGCCCTTATGCCAGTGATGGTGAAGCTTTTCAGCACTGAGTACCCAAACCAGAACACGTGTGCATGTGTATGGCTGCAGCGCCAGAAAACCAAAGAAAAGTGTGCGCATGCCTCTTTTATGAACGTTTTTGGGCCCATATTTTGGGGGGTGTTTTTCAGGCCGTTTTTGGACGTTTTTCAGGCCATTTTTGGCCATTTTGCAGGCCTTTTCCAGGCCATTTTTCAGACCGTTTCTCAGGCCATTTTCAGGCCATTTTTTGTGCTGTTTTTAGGACATTTTCGGGCCATTTTTCAGGCCATTTTCTGGCCATTTTCTGGGCCTTTTCCAGGCCATTTTTTCAGGCTGTTTTTAAGCCATTTTACAGGCTGTTTTTGGCCATTTTTCAGATTGTTTCTCAGGCCATTTTTGGGCTGATTACAGGTCACTTTTCAGGCTGTTTTGCGGACCAATTTCTGGCCATTTCCAGGTCATTTTTTGACCTGTTTTCAGGTCATTTTTTGGCCTGTTTTCAGGTCATTTTCCAAGCTGTTTTCAGGCCATTTTTGGGCTGTTTTCAGGCCGTTTTGGCCGTTTCTCAGGCCATTTTCCAGGCCGTTTTATGGACTTCAGGCTGTTTTCGGGCCACAAACAGCCTGAAAAACGGCCTGTAAAAGGCCCCAAAATGGCCTTTTTTTTGGCTGATTTTCGGACCATTTTCCGGTGCTCTGGCACCCGTGAAGACCAGCTGTCCAGCACTCATGTGTACACCAGGAACCAGGAGAGCAGCTGGCGATGGCACATATGCCCATTGAGAAGGGTGCCATAGGTTCGCCATCTCGGCCTGATACCCTTTCAGACCAGTGACTGTCATGTTGAAGTGGGGGGGGGGAGAGAAAAACCCTCTGCCCCCATTTTATGCCGGCACCCCATAGATGCAGCTCCAGTGGCCTTAGAGAGGGTTGGATAGGAGGCTTGTGAATTCGATCCCGGGTAAGAGGCTCATATTTGGAATGGGCTCTCCTGCTCGGAGCAGGGGGTTGGACTAGATGACCTCCAGGGACCCTTCCAACTCTTGTGAATTCTATGATTCTATGTCATAATGCCAGCTTTCTTCCAATTGTGTCTTTGTGTTGAACGGAGGGCTTTGTTGGTCTGAAACACTGCGGCATTTTGTGTTCTGTTTGGGGAACAAAGAGCCCCAGTTCTTGTGGGGTGGGGTGGGGGCCGTGGGGGGGGGCAGAGAGCATTGCTGGGCCTCCCAAGGAGGAGACGGATGATGTCATCCCATCCTGGCCTGGAGGGGAGGGGGGCTTCTGTGATCCAGCAATCCCCTCCCCTTCCTTTTTAAAAAAAATATATATATTTTAATATTTTTATTTTTTATTTCTATAAACACATCATTGTGTGAACAGTTGAGTTCTAGGGTGTTTTACATTTTAAAACAAAACATGACAATAATTCCACCTTGCTATTCTTAACTTTCTTACATTGTTTGATATTAATACATATTATCAATCTTCATTGTTCAATATTCTCATATATTATTTTATATCAGTATATTCTTAAGACCATTTGTTTTATCATAGCTTCTACATAGTCATATTTGCAGTATTCCACAAATTGTATATATAGCATATACCTATCCTAAACAATATAGTTCCAAATTACTTTAAATTTTAAAACGAACTTTACAATACTTTCACATTAATATTATTAGATTTCTTACATGTTTGATATTAATACATATTATCGATCTTCACTATTCAATATTCTCACATATTATTTTATATCAATCACTATATTCTTAACATCATTTCTTTTATCATAGCATCTACGTTAATAGTCATATCTGCAGTATTCCACAAATTTGCATATACCTATCCTAAACAGTATAGTTCCAAACTACTTTAAATTTTAAAACTAAACATGATAATAGTTTCACATTAATATTGTTAGCTTTCTTTCATAGTTTGATATTAATACATGTCACCAATAATAATTATTCAATATTTTCATATATTACTTTGTATCAATCTCTCTATTCTTGGCATCCCTGCTTTTATTATAAATTCTATATTAATAGTCATATTTGTAACATTTATTTAGTTATGTCTTTCAAATATCCATCCATAAATTCATGTTAATTTGTATTTTCTATTTATTTATCCGCTTTTTAATTTTTAGCCGCCCTCCCTTCCTGACAGGGCTGAAATCCCAGGCTGGAATTTAACCTTCGGCCTGCCTTGGGGGGGCGGGGGGGAGCTTTTGTTCTCCTATCCACCCACCAATGGCCCCCAGACCCCATCAGAAATTTTGAGGCGTTTGTTGTCAGGTGAACCATTTGCAAACATGCTCAGAGATCCTCTTGGCTGGGGCATTGTGGTTCTGGGTTTGAGACTGGCCTGCAGGCTTGGGACTTGGGGAGGTGATCCGTTTTGGGGTGCAAACTCTGTCTCTTTTCTGTACTTTCCTGGGTGGGGGTGATTAATATTGGGGTGCAAACTCCCTCTCTCGTGTACTTTCCTGGGGGGAGGGAATGATCCGTATTGGGGTGCAGAGCCACCTCTGTTGTATAATTTTCTGGGGGGGTTGATTAATATTGGGGTGCAAACTCCCTCTTGTGTACTTTCCTGGAGGGGTGATATGTTTTGGGGTGCAGAGCACCTCTCTATGCTGCACTTTCCTGGAGGGGCATGATTAATATTGGGGTGCAGAGCCCTCTCTCTTGTGTACTTTCCTGGGGGGGGGGTTCATCCATTTTGGGGTGCAGAAAGCCCTCATGCATTTTCCTGAGAGGTGATTCATTTTGGGGTGCAGAGCCCTCTCTCTTGTATCCCCCTTCCCCAATTTTCCATGCCTGGGATTCTGGATGCCAAGACTTGGCCGAAGGCTTTGAATTCTGCACATGCTCAGCCTTAGTGAAGCTGAAATGACACACACACACACATCCCACTCTTGATGCCAGCCACACCCTGGCACACCGGATATCCCCCCTCCCAGTCTTCTTCTCCCAGGGGGTGGGAGTGCTCGCTCTGCGGATCTGGGTGTGGGGACGCAGCCCAGAATAGTCGAGCGTGGGGGGAGGCAGAGGGAGGTGTGACAAACAGCGTTGTGTGTTGTCATGCATCCGGAAACGATCAATTAAGACAGGATAAAAGGTTGGCACATTGGCATCCTTTTGCTCATCTCCCTCGCGAGTTTGGCAGCCATGTGCTCACCGTCTACCTGGCCTCTTTTAAAATCAGGGCTAGTCCACCTTGGTCACTTTAAACAGGGGTCTTCAAACTTGACAGCTTTAAGACTGGTGAACTTCAACTCCCAGAATTCCTCCTCCAGCCATGTTAGCTCAGGAATCCTGGGAGTTGAAGTCCGCAAGTCTTAAAGTTGCCAAGTTTGAAGGCCTCTGGATTAGAAGTACATGTACCTATTTGTATTATTATTATTATTGTTGCTTATAAAAGGCTTGGCCCAGTTAATGCAACGTTCACAAAATATGCATGTTTATATTGAAAATAAAAAAAAACTAATTTGAGAGCAAATTGTGGTTGTTGTCGTTGTTGTGGTTATCGGTAACAGGTCTTCAAACTTGACAGCTTTAAGACTTGTGGACTTCAACTCCCAGAATTCCTCCTCCAGCCATGTTAGCTCAGGAATTCTGGGAGTTGAAGTCCACAGGCCTTAAAGTTGCCAAGTTTGAAGACCCCTTGCTTTAAGGCCTGTGGATTTCAACTCCCAGAATCCCCCCAGCCAGCCATGCGTGACTTAACTGAGGAATTCTGGGGTTTGAAGTCCACCAGTTTTATATCTTTCGGGGTTGTTCCTACGGCTGGGTGACATCATCTGGAGGAGTGCAAATGAAGGAGAGTGAGACAGAGGGAGGAAGGGAGAGAGGGGGGGGGCATCACTGGAATTCTGGGAGTTGAAGTCCACTGGTTTTAAAGCAGCCAAGGTTGGAAAGCCATGTTTTAAATTTGGAGGGGTCCTTCCTATTTCAGGGGACCCCGGCAGGTGAGGAATGGAAGGGAATGGGCATTGCTTGGTGGCCTGTTGGAAGGGATATGATGGGATTAGATGGAATGGAGTGGAATAGAAATAAGAAGAGAGTGGGATGGGATGGGATAGCATAGAATTGAATTGAAATAGAATGGAATTGAAATAGAATAGAATAGAAAGAATAAAATAGAATAAAGAATAGAAATAGAATAGAAATAGAATAGAATAGAATTAGAAAGAATAGAATAGTGTAGAATGAAGAATAGAATAGAATAGAATAGAATTAGAAAGAATAGAATAGGGTAGAATAAAGAATAGAATAGAAATAGAATAGAATTAGAAAGAATAGAGTAAAATAAAGAATAGAAATAGAATAGAATAGAAAGAATAGAATAGAATAGAATAAAGAATAAAAATAGAATAGAATAGAATAGAATAGAACTTGGAAGGGACCTTGGAGGTCTTCTAGTCCAGCCCCCTGCACTGACAGGGGGCCCTATACCCATGATGGCAAACCTATGGCACGCGTACTACAGGTGGCACGCAGAGCCATTTGTGCCGGCATGTGAGCTGCAGGCAAACTTACCTTACTGTGCATGCGCGCACCTCATAGCTGATTTTGGCTGGTTTGAGGCCTTTTTCGGTCTCCCAGAGGCTTCAGAAAGGCTTCTGCAAGATTTTTAGGCCAAAAAACTAGGCCCGTTTCCTCACTTCCTGTTTTTCCAGAAATACTGGAAGTGACGAAACGGGCCTAGTTTTTGGCCTGAAAAGCCTGCAGAAGCTTTCCTGAAGCCTCTGGGAGACTGAAAAAGACCTCAGACCGACCAAAAATCAGCTGTGAGGCGCAGTGCAGGTAAGCGGGCAGCGGGGGTGGGGATTGCGCACGTATGCACAGGGAGCATGCACATTGCCTTCTGGGTGCTGGTGCACAAGTGCGAGTGTGCAAGCATGCACACAGTTTTTGGCACAGGAGCCCAAAAAGTTTAGTCACCACTGCCCTATACCATTTCAGAGTCACAATAGCTGGGATTTTGATGTTTTTAAGAAGAGATTGGGCCACCATTTATCTGAAAGGGACCAGGTTGTCCTGCTTGGGCAGGGGATTGGACTAAAAAGGCCTTCGAGGAGATCACGCGGCCTCGGGAGTCGGGACACTACGACCGTCATAAATACGAGCCGGCTGTGCCAAATGTCTGCATTTTGACTGTGGAGATGCTGCAGCGGCCATTAAGTGTGGAAGACTTTTTTTCAATGCCGTTGAATGGGTCACTAAAACGAATGGCTATAAGTCGAGGACTGGCTGTATTCTGTATTCTCGCCTGGAAGGAAGACTCGGAGTCTTTCAAATGGCAGGTCCTCCTTTTGTGACAGGTGTCGGATTTGGGTCGGGGGGGGGGGGCAGGAGGGAGGGAGTGGTTGACACCTCCGTTCTCTTTTTCCTCCTCTTGGCTGCCAACACAAACTGAGGGTTTCCTTAGCGACTGGCAGAACCCCTTGGCGGTTGCTAGGGAGGCCTTTAGGGTTTCCTTAGCAACTGGAGGGGGGGAGAGAGAGAAAGATGGAGAGAGAGAAATGAAGATGTAACTCTCTCCATCTCTCTCTCTCTCCTTCTCTCTCCCTCTCTCAATCCAGCTCCCCTCCCTCTCTTCCTCTCCCTCTCCCGCTCTCTCTCCATCTCTTCCATCTCTCCTTCCCCCACTCCCTCCCCCTCTCCTCCCCTTCTCCCCCCTCTTTCCTTCCCTTTCTCTTTCTCTTTCTCTCCCTCCCTCCCTTCCTCTCTCCATCTCTCCCTCCATCTCTCTCCCTCCCTTTCTCTTTCTCCCTCTCTCTCTCCATCTCTTCCTCTCCCTCTCTCCCTCCATCTCTTTCATCTCTACTTCCACCACTCCCTCCCCCTCTCTCCTCCCCCTTTCTCTCTCTTCCTCTCCCTTTCTCCCTTCCTCTCTCCATCTTGCCTCCCTCCCCCTCCCCTTCCCCTCCCCCTCTTTCCTCTTCCTCTCCCTCCCTTTCTCTTTCTCCCCCCTCTCTACATCTTTTTCTTCCCTCTCTCCTTCCATCTCTTCCATCTCTACTTCCCCCACTCCCTCCCTCTCTCTCCCCCTCTCTCCTTCTCCTCTCCCTCTTTTTCTCCCCCTCCCTCCATCTCTTCCTCTCCCTCTCTCCCTCCATCTCTTTCATCTCTACTTCCACCACTCCCTCCCCCTCTCCCTCTCTTTCCCCCTCTCTCCTCCCCCTTTCTCTCTCTTCCTCTCCCTTTCTCCCTTCCTCTCTCCATCTTGCCTCCCTCCCCTTCCCCTTCCCTTCCCCCTCTTTCCTCTTCCTCTCCCTCTCTCCATCTCTCTCCCTCCCTTTCTCTTTCTCCCCCCTCTCTACATCTTTTTCTCTCCCTCTCTCCTTCCATCTCTTCCGTCTCTACTTCCCCCACTCCCTCCCTCTCTCTCCCCCTCTCTCCTTCCCCTCTCCCTCTTTTTCTCCCCCTCCCTCCATCTCTTCCTCTCCCTTTCTCTTTGCCTCCCTCCCTCCCTCCCTTCCTTCCCACTAGAGGGAAGAAAAAAGAAACTGTACTGCCAATTGTCAGAAATGAGGTAGGGTCTCCTGCTTGGGCAGGAGGTTGGACTAGATGACCTACAAGGTCCCTTCCAGCTGTACTCTGAATTAATTAAAGTGGTGGGAGCTTCACCACTGGAGACTTTCAAAAAGAGATTGGACTCCCATCTGTCAAAAATGGGGTAGGATCTCCTGCTTGGGTGGGGGTGGGGTGGGGGGGTTGGACTAGATGACCTCCAAGGTCCCTTTCAGCTCTATTCTGAAATTAAACTGGTGGGAGTTTTACAGCTGGAGGCTTCCAAGAAGAGACTGGACTGGCCATCTGTCAGAAACGGCGTATGGTCTCCTGCTTTGGGGGGGGGGGATTGGACTAGATGATCTCTCCAAGGCCCCTTCCAACTCTGTTAATCTGTTAAAAAAAAAAGGAAAATAAGAGAAACAGAGGCTTCCCTGCCCTCCCTTGACCGATGATGGCATCATGTTGTGACTACAAAAGGATACGACACCTTTGTGTGAAAAGCACACTGGCCTCTCCGGTGCAATTTTTAGCAAAAGAAAAAAGAACCGCAGAGAAAGCAAGCAGATTTTCAGGATTCCTTGAGAAGAAAAATGGGGATTTCTTTTTAAGCGCCCGGCCTCCGTCCAACCACTGGCACCACAACCCCAAAAGCCTGGCACAGACCCCTCTTTCCCCAAACCAAGGCCTCCCCTTTTCAAACAACCAGACTGCGTTGTTTCTCTGGGTCGTAGAATGGATGAGGGTAAATGCCCAACGCTGCATTTATTTATTTTGTCGTATTTTGTCATATTTATACATAGGTAGTGTGTATTGGCGTGCAACAAAATTTCATTTTAACGTATGTTGATTAGGGTACCTTCAAAGTCACAGTAAAGTTATTCTAAGTCGAAGGGAGGGAAGGGAGGAGGATGAGAAAGGAAAGAAGGGGAAGGGTAGGAGAGGGAAGGAAGGAGGGGAAATGAAGGGAAGGAGGGACGGAGAGAGAAGGAAAGAATGGAAGGAGAGGAAGGGAAGGAGGGAGGGAGGAAAAGGAGGGAAGGAAGATGAGAAAGGGAAGAAGGGGAAGGAAGGAAGGAAGGGGAAAAGGGGAAGTGGTGAAGGAGGGAGAGGGAAGGAAGGAAGATGAGAAAGAGAAAAAGGGGAAATAAAGGGAAGGAGGAAGGGAGGAAAAGGGGAGGAAGAAAGGAAGGAAGGGAGATGAGAAAAGAAAGAAGGAGAAGGGAAAGAAAGGGAGGGAGGAAAGGAAGGAAGGGAAGAAGGGAAAGTGAAGGGAGGGAGGGAGAGGTAAAAGGAAGGAAGGAAGAAAACGAAGGAAGGAAGGGAAAAGGGAACAAGGAAATGAAGGGAAGGAAAGGGAGGGAGGGAAGGAAGGAAGGAAAGAAGGGGAAGTGAAAGAAAGGGAAGTAAGGGAATTAAAAAAAGGAAGGAAAGGAGAGGAAGGAAGGAAGATGAGAAAGGGAAGAAAGGAAAGGGAAGGGAAGAAGAGACCGAGGAAGGAAGGGAGAAAGGACACCTATGAAAAGGTGGAGGATGCATTTCTCAGCTGTATTTTTTTTTAATATGTTTATTGAAAGTTTCAAAAAAAATACATATTTTTTAAAAAAGAGAAACACATTCTCACATTTTTGCAACGTTTTCATAGCCGTGTCCATTTCTAAGTGTCAATTAAAGTCATTTGTGGGCCTTCTGAAGGTTGGGGTTCCCAAGCTTCTCCCCCTGTTTCACAACGGTCCTCCCCTCTCCCCTCCCTCTCTCTGTCCAGATCCTGGCTGGGCATCCATCAACCGAGGTGTGCTGGTGTGCGATGAATGCTGTAGTGTCCATCGTAGTTTGGGCCGCCATATTTCCATCGTGAAGCACCTGCGACACAGCCCCTGGTCGGCCACCTTGCTACAGGTGAGTGGGGGGGAGGGTGTCTCTGGCTTGGGGGTGGGGGCTTATGGATACCTCCTGCTTCCCTTCACCTGTTTATTGGGTATGGATTTTTATAAGGTTGAGTGGTGCAGTGGAGCTGCTGTGAGTTTAATTCCAAGTAGAGGCTGATATTTCTCTCTCTGGGCACCCTGAGAATATATCTGCTAAACAAAACTCCGTACTGGCAACAGGACGGGCACCCGGCCAGTAAATACTCAAAACTCCATTTAATTGCCCAGTCTCCACCCCGCAAGGGATTATGGTGTTGTTAAAAGAAGACGATGGATGATAGGTTTTTATATGGTTGCCCCGCCTGCCAAGATCACTCCTAGGTTTAAAAAAAATACAGAAAAAAAATATATGAAAGCAAATATTTTTAATATTTTAAAGCTAGCATGCTTCAAGGTGGGTGGACTTAAAAACCAGGTGAACAGGTCGGCTAGTGTTGCTCAGTACTGGCTGGGGAATTCTGGGAGTTGAAGTCCACCTATCTTAACGTTGCCAAGGTTGAAAAATTCTGGCATAGGGTGTAAAAATCAATGGAATAAATGGGTTTTTATTAGGGGTTGGAGGGACAGAGGCTTACATCTTTTGTGTTTTACTTTATTTTATTATTTTGGTTTTCTTTTCTTTTTTTTATTATTCATTTTGTTTCAGTTTCTTTTCAGTTTCCTTTCCTTTTATTATTTCCTCTCCTTTGATTATTTTAGTTTTCTTTTTCTTTTTTTCTTTTCTTTTCATTTGCTTTATTTCAGTTTCCTTTTAATTTTCTTTTCTCCTACTGTTTTATTTTAATTTGCTTTGTTTTATTTTATTTTATAGTTTATTTTACCTTCTTTTCTTTTTCTTTTTTTTTATTATTTTCTTTTTATTATTTTATTATTATTATTTTTTGCTTGGCTTTATCTTTGTTTGTATTCATTAAATTTATATGCCGCCCTCTTACTATCGAGCAACTCTGGGCTGCTTACCAACTTGATCAAGGCAACCACATAAAAAATCAAAACGATACATTTCCTTCCTTACTGGCCCCTTACTCCCAAAACAACAGGGAGGCATACAACATAACCCTTAGAGATCCCTCCCACTTATTAATAAATAGTGAAAGCAGAGCAGTGGCCTCTTCAAAAATAGCCCTCCTTCCACTGTTAATACATTTACAATCAGGTACTTCAAATCTTTATATATCAGGTAAAATTCCCAATAAGAAGATCTCTGGTTTCAAGTCTATGTGTTTCTTTGTCATTTTTTCCAACCACATGCGAATTATAGTCCAATATTTTCTAGCATCCTCACAAGTCCACCACATATGGTAATACGAGCTGGGTATCTGATGACATTTCCAGCATTTTTCAGATTTGTTCTTAAACATTCTTGCTATTCTTGTCGGGGGGAAAGTGCCACCTGTAAAACATCTCATACAAGTTTTCTTTATATGCTGTTGACATTGTCATTTTATAATTTTGAGACCACAATTTCTGCCATTTCTCTAAATCAATCCCATATCCAAAATTCTTCCCCCAAACAATCATAGTTTCTTTGACTTGTTCTTCCTCTAATTTCATTCCCAGTAAATAACCATATAATTTTTTAATCACCTTCTCATCAGTACCCATCAAGATCTTATCTAAATCAGTCTGCTTATCATAAAATCCCTCCGTTTTAGAATCTTCATCATACCTTGAATGTATTTGTGCATATGAAAACCAATTCATCCTTATACCTTGTTCCTCTAAGTTTTGGATCGTTTTAAGTTCACCCTTTTCATCCAAGAGTTCCCCATATCTAACTGTTTGTTCCTTCTTATAAATTATAGGATAGAAAAATGCTTCAATAGTCGAAAACCAAACTGGAATTTTCAAATAACATTGTTTTTTTATCTTCTCCCAGTTTAACCACAAAGACTCTCGTATATAATGTCTTCTAAAATAACCCTGTGTTTTAGTTCCCTTATACCATAAAAAAGCATGCCAGCCCAACAGCAAATCATGCCCTTCTAATGTCAACAACCTATGATTTCTTAATGTTATCCATTCTTTGACCCACATCAAACTTGCAGCTTGATAATACAATTCCCAATTAGGCAGGCCAAAACCTCCTCTAATTCTAGCATCTTGCAAAAGCTTTAGCTTTATTCTCGCTTTTTTACCTTGCCATATAAACTTCAACATGATTTTATTTAAATCTTCAAAATAGTCTTTTCCAAGCCTAATTGGTATTGTTTGGAACAAAAATAAAATTCTAGGTAGAATATTCATCTTGATTGTTGAAATTCTCCCTGTTAATGACAATTGCAAGTTTTCCCACTTCTTCAAATCTGTAGCTATCTGTTGTTTCAGTTTAATATAATTATTCTCTTTTAATGTGCTACATCTTGCTGTCAAATATATCCCCAGATACTTAACCTTATTTGTAGTTTGGATTTTCAAAAGATCTGCCAGTTCTTCTCTTTGTCTCAATAGCATGTTCTTTGTCAAAATCTTTGTTTTATCTTTATTTATTTTCAAACCAGCCATCTCACCAAATGTCTCTATCTTTTCCAATCACCTTGGAGCTGTTTCTAACGGGTCTTCCAGAATAAAAGCTAAATCATCAGCAAAAGCTTGTAGTTTAAATTCTTCCTTCTTAATTTTCATTCCTTTTATACTTTTATCATCCCTAATATTTCTATTCAACACTTCCAAGGTCAACACAAATAGCAAAGGAGATAAGGGACACCCTTGTCTTGTGCCTTTTCTTATATTAATAAAATCTCTAAGTTCCCTCTCCATCATTACCTTTGCTGTCTGTTTATTATATATGGCTTCGATTGCTTGAATAAATTTTTTAGCAAAACCCATCTGTTCCAATAGTAATAACATAAATCTCCAGTTCACGTTGTCAAATGCCTTTTGAGCATCTAAAAATATCAAAGCCATTTGCTTTTCAAGATGAGCCTCATAATATTCCAAAGTATCCAAGATTACTCTCATATTGTCTCTGATTTGTCTCTTTGGCAGAAATCCATTTTGATCTGAGTGAATAAAATTATTTAAATATTTTTTAAGTCTTTCTGCTAAAATTGAAGCAAAGATTTTATAGTCTGCATTCAATAGGGAGATGGGTCTATAGTTCTTAATTTGCAGTGGGTCAGCCTCTTCTTTTGGAATAAGTGTGATATAAGCCTCTGATCATGTTTTGGGTATCATCTTCTTTAACATAACTTCATTCATGACTTCTAACAATGGGATACTCAATGATTCTTGAAATGTTTTATAAAATTCTGCCGGGAACCCATCTGGACCTGGTGCTTTCCCATTGTTTTGTCTCTTAAATGCTTCATTTAATTCCATCATTGTTATATTGCTTTCTAACATTTCTTCAGTCTCTTTAGGTATCTTCGGTAAATTAGCATTCTGTAAATATTGTTTGACTTTTTCCTCATCAATATTCTCTTGTTTATATGGTTGCCCATAAAAATCTCGAATAATTTCCTTTTTCTCCTTATTACCATAACAAACTTGGCCTTGATCATCTATTAACTTCAATATTTTTCTTGATTCCTTCTCCTTTCTCAATTTATATGCTAGCCATCTACCTGGTTTATTCGCATCTTCAAAGTAATTCTGTTTAGAATTTCTGATTTTCTGTGCCAATTCTTCTTTCTCTATTAATTCCATTTTATGTTTAATTACATCCAGCTTCAATTTAATATCTTTTTTCTGTGGCATTTTCTGTAATTCTTTTTCAAGTCTTTTATACTCATCTTCCAAGGCCTTAGAAGCTTGCCTTTTCCTAATATTCTTTTTTCTTGTATAATCTATTATCAGACCTCTAGCATATGCCTTCATTGTATCCCAAACATTCTGTGTTGAAGTATCTTCTTTTTTATTTTCTCTGAAAAAAAAAAGCCAATTCCTTCTCCATCCATTGTATAAAATCTTTCTTCTTTAAAATAGTATTATTTAATGTCCATCTCGATCTTTTTTTTTTGTCCCTTCCATTTAATTGTCATTGGGCTATGATCTGCCCAAGTACTTGTTTCGATATTTGTTTCTTTAATATTGGATATTAATTCTGTTGATATCCAAATCATATCTAATCTGGACCATGATAAATGTCTATTTGAATAAAAAGTATATTGTTTAGCTTTAACATTTCTTTCTCTCCAAATATCTTTTAAAGATAGTTCGTCTGTCATTTTAAAAAAAGATTTAGGGAGAGCCTTTCTATTTTGCTTGGTTGTTGTTGCTATATAGTCCAATTTATTGTCCACAATTCCATTAAAGTCTCCCATCATAATTATATTAACATAGTCCAGTCCAGTTATTTTCATGTGTAGCTTTTTATAAAACTCTTCTTGTTTTTCATTCGGAGCATAAATTGCAATCAAGAGTATTTTTATATTATTGTCCATTATTTCCACCATTAATACTCTTCCATCTTCATCAGTGTAGATCAGTTTTGCTGGGATAGCCTCTTTAATGTATAGAACCACTCCTCTTTTCTTACATTGAGTCAAAGAAGTAAATATTTTCCCCAATTTTGGCTGTACTAACAATTGTTCATGTTGTTTTTTAATATGAACTTCTTGTAGACAAATTATATCAAATTTTAATTTCTCTAATTTATGAAAAGTTTTCCTTCTTTTAACAGCTGAATTAAGTCCATTTATATTCATTGTAATCAGTTTTCTTTCTTCCATGATTATGCTTTATATTTAAGTCTAACAGCTCTCGTGGATCTCACTTCACGCTGTTCTTTACTGTCCACCTGTCCACCTACAGCTCCTTTCTCTTTTTCAGTCTTCAGTTGTTCCTCTTGAAACTCAATTAATGAGACCTCTTTCTCTGCCTCCTCTCTTCTTCCAAAAAATTCTGCATGGAAAAGTTCTGCTTTCTCAATTGAATCAATTCTATGTCTCTGCTCTTGTCACGTAAACATTAATCCTTCTGGAATCAGCCATCTATAATTCACTTCGTTTTCCAGTAGCATTTTGGTCAGAAATCGATATTCTCTTCTCATCTCTCTCACTCTTCTGGGTATTTGTTTTAAAACCACAATCTCTTTACCTTTGTATTTCAATGTTTTCTCTCTTACCACTTGTAATATTTGTGTTTTAATGGATTTTTTGGTAAATCTAATATGGACTTCCTTGGGTAATTTATTTCTCATCGCATATCTTGTATAAACTCGATATACCTCATCTACTCCATCCATCATCTTTTCCTCTGTAATTTCCAAAGCATCTGCCAAAATTTCTATCATTATCACAGCCAAATTTTCTCCTTTTTCCTCTTCTATATTTTGAAATCTAAGATAAAATTCTGACCTTTCCATCTCCCACCTCAACATCCTATTTTTTTCTTGTTCAACCAGCGGTTAGGATTGTATTTGCTAAAAATTGCAAGAATGAGAAAATACCATTACAGGAAGAAATTATTAAGAAAATATTGGAATGTGCTGAGATGAGTAGATTGACATTTGAGATTAGAGAGCAAGAGGATAAACAATTTTATGAAATTTGGGATCTTTTTTATCAATGGCTAGATGATAAAATACGATAATAGAATATTTAGAATGCTAGACAGTAAGGAATATCTTTATTTTGCTATTATTTTGTAATTTGATATTATATTTATAAAGGGTTTTTTAGGATTGATTTGATATGATTATATGATTTGTTATAGAGTAAACTGGTTTAAAGTATTGTTAGCTCATAAAGCATGAATGATTAAAAATATAGTCAAAAACTTCTTTTTTTAGTGATATTAGCATATATAAGTTTGGATTGACAATATGAGTTGTTAGGTAACATAATTGTAATTGAGACTACAGAATGAATGCACAAAAATGATCAACCAACTGACACTGAATGTACATATGAGAGTTGATGTTTTTATGTTTTGTTTGTCTTGTTTGTTTGTAGAAAATTAATAAAATCTTTTTTTTAAAAAAAAAATAGCCCTCCTTCTTCCACCCCAGAAAACAAACCAAGATTCCCAATTTAAGGACAGTGAGAGAGAGAGAAAGAGAGAGAGAGAGAAAAAGTCAAAGACAGAGAGAGATTGAGAGAGAGAGATTGAGAGAGAAAGAGAGAAAGAGAGAGATTGAGAGAGACAGAGACAGAGAAAGAGAGAGAAAGAGAAAGAGAGAGATTGAGAGAAAGAGACTGAGAGACAGAGAGAGAGAAAGAGAGAGATTGAGAGAGCCAGACAGAGAGAAAGAGAGAGATTGAGAGAGAGATTGAGAGAGACAGAGATTGAGAGATTAAGAGAGACAGAGAGATTAAGAGAGACAGAGAGAGAGATTGGGGGAGACAGAGAAAGATTGAGAGAGAGATACAGAGAGACACAGAGAGATTGAGAGAGACAGACAGAAAGAGAGAGATTGAGAGAGAAAGGGATTGAGAGAACCAGAGAGACACAGAGAAAGAGAGATTGAGAGAGAAAGAGACAGACAGAAAGAGAGAGAGAAAGATTGGGAGAGAAAGATTGAGAGAGAGAGACAGATAGAGACAGAGAGAGATTGAGAGAGACAGAGAGAAAGAGAGAGATTGAGAGAGACAGAGACAGAGAAAGAGAAATTGAGAGAGACAGAGAGACACATACAAACAGAGAGAGAGAGTGATTGAGAGAGAAAGAGAGAGATTGAGAGAAAGAGATTGAGAGACAGAGAGACAGAGAGAGAGAAAGAGAGAGAACACCTCAGGAGAGAATCTCGGGTTGGCATCTTGATGCCAAGGAAGAAAGCCAGCTGGGTGAACAGAAGGGATGAGCCCCGTTCCCTGGAAAGCCTTCCTGGCAGGGAAGGGAGTGGAGGGGTCCCTCAATATGTGCCCATCATGATCTCCCCCCACCCTCTTCCTCTCAAATTCCCTCCCCCTGCAAAAAAATTTGCCTTCTCTTCCAGATGGTTCACACGCTCGCCAGTAATGGCGCCAACTCCATCTGGGAACACTCCCTCCTCGATCCGGCACAAGTGCAGAGCGGACGCCGTAAAGCGAACCCTCAAGACAAAGTCCAGTGAGTGGGGATTTATTTTGGGGGGAGGCTTCAGTTGGGGGTGGGGTTGTCAGGGAGGAATGCCTTGATGTCGGGCTTTGTGCTTGGCCCAAATGGTTCTGGAGTCAGGAGAGGGGAATTCCATTCCAGTGTTTCATATTTTTAGTTTGCCCCCTACCCAACACACACATATGCCTCTCCAGTCTGGTTTATTTATCAAATTTATTTGCCCCCCCCTCCCCCAATCTTGCACAGGTAGTCCTTGACATAGGACCACAATTGGCTGGGCGATTCTGGGAGTTGTAGTCCACCCCTTGCCAACTCATAAAGCATTCCTGGCTCATGAATTAATTAGGGCGCTCATTGGAACCCTAACACCCCTATTTACAATTCCCAAGGTTGAAAAACAGAGAGAGGTGTGTGTGTGTGTGTGTGTGTGTGTGTGTGTGTTACAGCTATCCACATGGGGGTCCAAAGAGGACTGTGCCAACCAAAGATCTCCTACGTTAAAGGGGGCAGGGAACAATGGTAGCCCGCCCCTCTCGGATGGACTTGTGCCTGGCCTTGTTGTGGCCTGCCAGCAGAGCTGGCAGCAGATTTGGACAGTGAGGAGGTTGAGGAGGAACCGGGGCCAGTCCTGGAGTCTGGGGAAGGCTCTACCCTGCGTCGGAGGCAGAGATGGGGCCAGGACCCTCCGAACAGTTATCAGCTGCCTTCGGAGTCGGAGATCAGTGGGGCAGAAGAACAGCTGGAACCTGTTCCCAGTGTGCACATGTACAGAGCTGCCAGAAGAAGGGAACAGCTAAGGAAAACGGGTTGACTTGGGAGTGGAGGCACAAGTGGATGGTGAATGACCCCTCCCAGAGGGAATAACAGAGCAACAAAAGGAGGAGAGTGGGACTTTGCAAGATACAATTAATTCATTTGGATGAAGATCTGTTCCTGCATCCTTGCCAAGTGTTGTCTGCTAGAGTGTGGTGTCTGAAAGATACCGGCCTGGCAACTCTCCAAGCCTGATAAAGGTCTGGAATTGTGGAATCTCTTGAAAGATAATTTGCCGGGACTTTGCTGGAGAGGAATTCCCTTTAACCTAAATAAAAGGGGTTTATCGGGGTTTATTGTTGGAGAAGCCTAGGTCAGAACAGGCCTGCGCTTGAGGGGTGGGGGCTTTTGCTCTTGCTTCTTGCCCTGTCTCCACCATAGCTTTGCCCCTCAAGGCCACAGCCCCTCCCCCCCAGTTAAGGATAGTTGTCAGGGCTCCGACAAACCACCCCCATTCGAATCATAAGTCTCCAGCTGCGTCTCTCAGAGTAAAAAACATTTGATTAGGAGTGACCATGTTGGTCTTACCTGAGTGCAGCCGATTCTAAGACACCTCACTCATTTCCCCCTTGACCCTGGTCTTCCCCCCACCCCCCCTTGATGTATACTCTCCAGTGGGTCACATCTGTTAAGCCTGGGTTCCCCAACCAGGGTTAAGGAGACAAGCAAAACAGAATGTGCAGCGTTAGTCAGATAGGTGCACAGATAAATGAGTGAGATAAGCTTGTATGTTTATTAACATACAGTAAAAATAACAGATACACTTGTGCTATCAAAAATATAGTTTATTCCATTTATAGCACAGTCAAAATAACAGTCCATTAGTCATGTATCGTATCAGTCAGTCCATTCAAGGATATTCAGTTAGCAAAGTCCGTGTAGAATATCCAATGTCAGTTCACTTACAAATCAGTCCTTTCTCTCTCCCATTCCAGTGGGGGAAAAGCGCAGTCTTGAATCCATCCAGTAATTAGGGATCATTAAGCCAAAGAGAGCAAGCTGCAGTGCCTTGGTTCTTTTATAGTGCCTTTAACAACCACTCCCCCAATTACATTCCCATATTTAAAGTTGCAGACACTTTAACTAATAAACTATGATAACATATTTATTATTTTACCTAAACCAGTTAGGGTAAACAATGTTATCCCTAACAACATCCATAGCCAAGAATCATCAATCATGGTCTACCAGTAGTAATCTTGTGAGCCAACAGCTTTGGCTGCCTAGCAATTATCTGAAGCATTTAAGGAATGCACTGCTTCCCCCCCCCCAATCTTTTCTGCTGGCAACTCTACAAGACCAAAGGAATATTTTTTAGTTGACGGAAATAGGGCCAGCCATGGGGAAAAGAAAGAGCCCTAACGGATCCCTTCTTTTGTCTCCCTTCCCCCAGCCCCACCAAGTCTGAATTCATCCGTGCCAAATACCAGATGCTAGCCTTCGTACATAAGCTGCCGTGCCGGGATGATGACGGGGTCACCGCCAAGGATCTCAGCAAGGTGGGTGTAGGTGGGTGTGTTTGTGGGTGTGTATGGTGTGTGCATAGCCTCCTTTATGCTCTTCTGAAAAAATTCTTTTCTGAAAACATTTATGTTTGTTTGAAGAGATAGATGGATGGATAGATAGATAGATAGATAGATAGATAGATAGATAGATAGATAGATAGATATGGATGGATAGATAGATAGATAGATAGATAGATAGATAGATAATCATCTATAGCGACTAGATAGATGATAGGTATGTATGTATGTATGTATGTATGTATGTATGGATAGATAGATAGAAAGAAAGAAAGAAAGAAAGAAAGAAAGAAAGAAAGAAAGAAAGAAAGAAAGAAAGGAAGAAAGACAAATAGACAAATGATAGATAGATAGATAGATAGATAGATAGATAGATAGATAGATAATAGATAGATAGATAGATAGATAGATAGATAGGTAGATAGATAGATAGAAAGAAAGAAAGAAAGGTAGACAGACAGACAGACAGACAAATAGACAAATGATAGATAGATAGATAGATAGATAGATAGATAGATAGATAGACAGACAGACAGACAGACAGATAGATAGATAATCATCTATAGCGACTAGATAGATGATAGGTAGGTATGTATGGATAGATAGATAGATAGATAGATAGATAGAAAGAAAGATAGACAGACAGACAGACAAATAGACAAATGATAGATAGATAGATAGATAGATAGATAGATAGATAGATAGATAGATAGATAGATCGATGGCTTAGAGGTGGAGCTCTCGCCTCACAATCAGGAAACTCTGTGAGTTTGATCCTTGGTAAAGGCAAATATTTCTCTCTCTGTACAATGAGAATTTCTCAGCTGAACAAAACTCTGCATTAGAGACAGGAAAGGCATCCGGCCAGTAAACACTCTGCTAGCTCCATTCGATTGCCCATACTCTACGCCGCAAGGGATTTTTGGGTCGTTAAAAGAAGATGATTGATAGTTAGATAGACAGACAGACAGACAGACAGATGATTGATGATAGATCAACGTTAGAACAATGATGATGAGAAAGAGATAAAATCAGATAGATAGACAGACAGAGAGAGATTGGTGATAAATAGATCAATGTCAGAACAATGATGATAACAGAGATAGCTATATAAATCAGATAGAGATTGATGATTGAAACAGTATTATCAATTAATAGGTTAATATCTATTATAGTATTAGCTATGAGTTTCGTTTCTTGTAAATGCTATACTCTGACAAAACGCTGTTTTCAAAAATGTTTATGAATAAGTTTTTTCTTAAGTTTTCACAGGAATCTATATGTATGGTATTCAGCTTTGTTCGGGTATTTTCCCACGTCATTATAGTTGTGCTTTTAAAGTTGTAGCAACATTTCGGCAGAATCTCATCTGCCATCATCAGGCTTCTGTATTGTGTTCGTCTGTGAGTCAGGCTTTCACAGCCATTTCTGTTTTAAATTTGGTGCTAGCCTACTGCTGTGTTAGAATGGTTTTTTCTTCATCCTGATTGGTTGGGAGTCTTGGTCTGTGTTTATTTACCAACCAGCTTCAAATTAACATTTCATCACAGCACAGCAGCTACAAAACATATCCTGAAAAGAACTGAAATGGCTCTACCCAGGAACGAGCTCCACAGAAAGAGATTCCAACTCAACCAGTTAAACAAAGAGCTCCTAACCCTACACCTGGAATTGAGCAACAAAATTCCCCCTCTACTTTGGGACAAGATAAAACAACTTACAACTTGGAGAGCTGAAACTGAAACCACTTACAAAAATGACAAACTCCTAAAGAAACTAAAGAAATTAGAACATGATAAGAAAGCCCCCAACAACTCACAACACCTGAAACAATTAGTATACAACGTTTCCAACAGAGAACTCACCAAAACAGAAACAGATGTCCTAACCAAAGGATTCAATTATGCTATAGCACCCAAAAAAATCCCCACAGAATCCATCATATGTGGAGTGGAATTCAGTCTAACTAAATTAAATACAGATGAAGCTGATAGAATAAGACACCAAGTCACTAACATCCTATGCACAAGCAAACCACCCAAAAGCAACTTGCACAAAGAGGAACTAAAAGCCCTGCAAGCCCTAAGGAACGACAGCAGCATAATCATACTTCCAGCAGATAAAGGTAATGCCACAGTAGTAATGGATAGAAAAGACGACAAAACAAAATTGACAGTCCCACTTCAAGACTCCACATACAAACCCATAAACACGGATCCAACCATATATCTGGAAAAAATAACCAGGAAGAAAATCATAGCCAGCAACACGAGCAAAGAGATCCAACAGAAGATCATCCCAAGAAAAAAATCTTCCAGATGCCCCAAACTATATGGCCTCCCCAAAATACACAAAGAAGGCATACCTCTCAGACCCATAGTCAGCTCCAGAGGAGCACCACTACAAAATCTAGCCAAATACCTAGCAAAGCAGCTACAGCCCCATACTGAAGCAGCAGCTTCACATGTACAAAACTCATACCACCTTTTGGAAATGATCAAAGATCTACACATGGAACAAAAAGATCTGCTTGTAAGTTTTGACGTGGTTTCACTATTCACTCAAGTCCCGATAAAAGAGACCCTTGAAATCATCAAAAATAAATACCAACCAGCCAAACACCTAATGGAACTAGCAGAACACTGCTTAACCAACACATATTTCATATACAGAGGACAAAGATACAAGCAAATTGAGGGAGTCCCTATGGGATCACCACTGTCACCCGTCATTGCAAACCTGTTCATGGAAGAATTCAAATTCAGAGCTCTGGCCAATGCCACCTACAAACCCAACTATGGTTAAGATACATCGATGACACACTTGTTATTTGGCCCCATGGAAAAGAAAACCTAAGCAATTTCCTAACACACCTAAACAGCACACACCCAAAATCAAATTCACCATGGAAACAGAAACAAACAAACAACTACCATTCCTAGATGTACTAATCTACAAAAAAACAGATGGCACACTAGGACACACCATATACCAGAAGAAAACTCACACCAACCACTCCCTCAACGCCCAATCCCACCACCACCCAGCACAGATAAACTCCATGGCCAAAACACTAATCGCCAGAACCAAACACCTGGCAGACAAGACACACATCAAGACTGAACTATGCACCCTGACTAAAATATTGACAGCCAACGGCTTCCACAGAAGCAAAATCACCAACTTGATCCACAAAAACACACTGAGACATAATAGAGAGCCAGAAGATGAACAGACCCATGGAACAGTTGTCCTGCCCTACATAAGAGGCACTACAGACAAAATCAGTAAGATACTACACAGGCATCACATCAAGACTGCCTTCAAAACAGACAGAAAAATAGCAGCCATCCTCAGAAACCCCAAAGATAAAATTGACCTGGAAAACCAAGGCATATATGAAGTCCCCTGTGCATCATGCCTGGCCACATACATTGGACAGACCAATAGAAGAATAAGGACCCACCTGGATGAACACAAAAATGCAGTAAAAAAGCTGGAACACACTTCCTCACTAGTCCAACACATGAAAGCCACAGGTCATAGCATCGACTTCAATGGCACCAAAACCCTAGCCACTATAGAAAACCCCAGCCACAGAATTATCAGGGAAGCCATAGAGATTGAAAAAAGACCTGAAAGCATGAATAAGTGATTCCACCAGACTGTCAATTATCTGGAAGCCAGCACTCTCAAACAAAAAAATCTCCACACCACAAGCCAGGCAAACACCTGGGCACAAACAGACCCCCCCCCCGATACCTCCAGCTCAAACACACCCCAACCAGGCAGCCAGATGAAACCTAGCTTCCTAATAAATGATAGCTGTCCGTTTACTCGGAGCCAAGCCGCACTAAAAACCTCCAGTACAGGAACATAATGTTGCCAGCCAATCAAGACAAAAAATGCCAGAAAACAGACAGAAGGTATTAGAAACACCAATCAAGCAGAACACAGCAAACTCCAAGACCAATAAACACAGACCAAGACTCCCAACCAATCAGGAGGAAGAAAAAACTAATCTGGCACAGCAAATGGCTAGCACCAAATTTAAAACAGAAATGGCTATGAAAGCCTGACTCACAGATGAACACAAGCCTGATGATGACAGATGAGATTCTGCCGAAACGTCGCTACAACTTTAAAAGCACAACTATAATGACGTGGGAAAATACCCGAACAAAGCTGAATACCATACATACATACATGACAGGAAGATACTCTTCCATAAAAGAGGATAATTATATGAAATTACTTTTACAGATAAAGAAAGACCTGGCCAATTGGGGAAAATTACAACTATCACTATTAGGCCAAATAGCAGGCATAAACATGAACATACTACCGAAACTATTATACTATTTTTAAACAATACCTATAAAATTGGATAAGAATTTTTTTCAGGAATTAGATAGGACAGTAATGAAATTTATATGGATGGGAAAAAAGCATGAATAAAATTGAAATCTTTACAAGATAGTAGAACCAGCCTTGGACTCCCAAAATAGGAAACATTATCAAGCAGAAATTTTACTATCAGTTAAGGAGTGGATAAATTTAAAAAATAAAAGAATTTTGGTGATAGAAGGTCATGACCTCCAAATTGGGTGGCATGCCTTTCTATGGGATAAAAAGAATAAGATCCACTCCTATAAGGGACTCACTTTTACAAACATGGGAGAAAATTTTTAAAAAAGCATTATTTGAAAAGACCAAACTGGATCTCACCCATGGAGGCTATATTATATCCAAATACAAGGGACATTAAAAAAAATGATTAGATATAAAGAATTGGTAGATGAACAGAGGATAAACTAAAAGAACAAGGGATTACATTGGTGGGTATTTTTGCAAATTCAAATTAAATTTAAGAAAGATGTAAAGGAGCTCAGGATAAATAAAGAATTACAAAAATTGGACCAAATATTGACAGGCAAGGATATAAAATTTATAACTCGAATATATAATTACCTACTGGAGGTGGAATTAGAGGAGGAAATTGTTTAGGGATCAAAGATTGCCTGGGCGAGAAATGTGGGTCATAATATAAATTTGGATCAGTGGGAAAAGACTTGGACCGAGAACTGGAAGCTGACTTTGTCGACAGCATTCAAAGAAAATCAATATAAAATGTTTTGTAGATGGCACTTAGCGCCGGCACGACCGTCAAAAATGTATCCAACCTTGAAACCAGAATGCTGGAAGTGCAAACAAAAGAAAGGAACGTGTTTCCATATGTGGTGGCTGTGTATAGAGGTCAAAAAATACTGGAAGAAAATACAGAGGTGGCTTTTTGAGCTTACAAAATATAAATTGAAATGGGAACCCGAAACTTGTTTTATTAGGTATGATTAAAGGTGTTAAGTTTGGAGCATGGGTGCGAATGATGGAGATGAGCCGGTAGAAACAGTGAACTTCAAACTCTTTATTTACATATTGTGACAGCTCAGCTCAAGGGCTGCTCTAGCCTTACTTATATAGGCAACTCATTAACTACTTAACCAATAGCGAACCTGGAGCGCTAGCTCCGTTAACCAATGGGAATGGCCTGTTAATGGCCAATTGGATGCTCCTGAACGGGCCAATCTGATCCTGCCATTAACAGCCAATCAGAAGTGCAGGGCCAGAACCCTGCACTAGACTTCAAGCTCAATGATAACTTTATTGGTATTATGCATTCACAACACCCCTTTCCCCCGGCTTCTGCCCACGGGGCGCGGTTAAATAGTCCTTAAGGTAGGACGGTTGTTTAATTAGTCTTTTTGATTTTCGCAAGGTGCCTGGTGGTTGGCTGCACTCTTGCTGAGGTAGATCGTTGTTTAGCGGTAAGGGTGTCTCTGGTTCCGAGTTCGCGTTCTCGTCATCAATATCACTGGCCATTTCCTGAGGTGCATTCACTCCAGTCCCTGGTTCCTGTTCCTGCGTTTCAGTTCCATTATCAGTCTCTTCGAAAAGATTTCCCTCTAATAGTAATTCGCTTTCCTCTGTATCTCCCCCCCACCTCAGTTTGGTCAAAAGGGAGTTCGGAATTGCGAGGTGGTAGCCGTGATCGTAGCTGATCTATGTGGCGCTTCCAAAGTCTATCGTCAGGGCACTGAACGAGGTATGATCTTGGGCCGGTTACGCGGATTACGGTCGCTTCTACCCACAGCGGATTGCCCGATAAGTTTTTAGCGAATACTAGATCGCCTACCTGGAAGGTACGGCATCGGCTGCTGGATCCGAGTGGCTTTTCAGGTTCGTAGGCTGGGTGTAACCGATCGAGGTGGGAGCAGAGCTTTCGTCCCATTAGCAGTTCGGCGGGAGTTTTGTTGGTGATGCTGTGAGGTATGATGTGCTGCAGGAAAAGGATCCGGTTGATTTTTTCGTCGATGTTGTCGTAATCAATCTTTTGGAGAGTCTTTTTGATGAATTGAACCATGCGCTCAGCCCTACCGTTGGCAGCAGGGTGCGCAGGCGAAGTGAGCGCATGTCAAATATCACGGTCAGCCAAGTACTGCTCAAAAGGTAGGGCGGTAAATTGGGGCCCGTTGTCGGATACCAGAACGTCTGGTAATCTGTGGGTTGCAAAAAGTCTTTCCAGTCTTTTGATGACTGCGTCAGTGGTTGTGCTGCTTATTTGGTGAATCTCGAGCCAATTCGAGGAGGCGTCGACGGTTAGCAGAAACGTGTGGCCTTTGGTCGGCCCAGCAAAGTCCAGATGGAGGCAGGACTAGCGTCCCCGCGGCGTCTCCCATTCAGTTGGGGTTGCCTTTGGTGGAGCGTTGCTTACTTCTTGGCACCTCTTGCAAGTTTTAACCCATGATTCGATTTGTCTATCGAAGCCTGGCCACCACGCGTAGCTTCATGCGAGGCCCTTCATGCGCACGATGCCAGGGTGGCCATCGTGCAAGGTTCTTAGCAGTGTCTGTTGGAGTCGTTCTGGGATAACAACTCTATCGCCCCAGATGACACAGCCCTTCTGCGAGAACAACTCTGTTTGACGACTTTTGAATGGTGCGAAGTTGTCTGGTACTTGGTCCAATGGCCATCCGCGTTCCACCCACGTGAGGACTCGCGCCAAGATGGGGTCGCGTTTGTTTCTCTCGCGATGTCACGGGCAGTCAGTGGCGGCGTGTGGAGTGTCTCGATCTGCAACGCTGTCATTGTTGGTGCAAGATCGTTGATAGTTTCAGGGAGCGGTGCATGGCTCAGCGCGTCAGCGTGGAGAATGGCTTTACCGGGACGATATTGTAGCCGATAATTGTAGGCAGCCAAGAATTCTGACCAGCGGATCATTCTGGGAGAAAGTATGTAGGGAGTTGGCTTGTCCCCAGCGATGATCCCCAGCAATGGTTTGTGGTCAGTTACAATGGTGAAAACCCGGCCATACACGTACTCATGAAACCTTTTAACTGCTGATACAATCGCCAGGGCTTCCTTATCGATCTGGCTGTAATTTCGCTCGGTTTTTGAGAGCATCTTTGAGAAGTAAGCAACAGGGGCTTTGTTACCGTTAGGTAACACATGGCTCAAAATGGCGCCCACTCCAAAAGGCGATGCATCACAGGTTACATTTATTGGCAAAGTCTCATTGTACTGCATCAGCACGGCGTCCGAAGTCAGTAGTTTTTTTATATTACGGAACGCCTGCTCTTCTTTGTGACCCCATACCCAGCTTGCTTTTTTATCTAAAAGACAATGTAACGGTTCAGCGACAGTCGCCTTGTGCAGCAAGAAAACATTATAGAAGTTGATGAGGCCTAAGAACGCCTGGAGGTCGGTCTTGTTCTGGGGTCTGGGAGCGTTCTTTATTGCTCTTAATTTACTATCAGTAGGGTGAATACCCTGACTGTCAATTAGGTACCCTAAGAATTCAACACGATTGGTACACATTTTGCATTTATTTTTTTTGATTTTCAGGCCTGCTTCCTGAAATTTTCGTAATACCAATCTTAAACGCTCCCGCAAGATTTTTTGAGTGGGGGCAGCAATAAGCACATCGTCGAAATAGGGGACAACGCCCTTGATCCCCTGCAATAGTCTCTCCATTAAGCTCTGAAAGATCCCTGGGGCTACACTGACTCCAAATTGAAGCCGCGTATACTTAAAGTCACCTCGGTGTGTTACGATAGTCTGTGCCTGTGTCGTTGTTTCGTCAACCGGCAATTGCTGGTAAGCCTGAGCTAAGTCTAGTTTAGCGAAGACTTTTCTGCCCCCCAGGGCATGGAGGAGGTGCTGTACCACCGGCACCGGATATGGGTTCTGTTGCAGGGCGTGGTTTAGGGTGGCTCGGTAGTCCCCGCAAATTCTGATGGAGCCGTCCGGCTTAATGGGTGTCACAATCGGCGTTTCCCAAGGGGAGTGATCCATTGGCTTTAAAACTCCCTGGGCAATCAACTTATCAAGCTGCTCATCGATTTTCGGTTTTAGAGCGAACGGAACTCGACGAGGCTTAAGGCGGATGGGAGCTATCTTTGGATTAAGGCTAAAGGATATCGGGGTCCCCTTGTACTCGCCTAGCTTTTCCTCGAAGACATCCTTGGATTCGTGGGCGAGGTCTTCCTCCCAGTCACTGCTGCCGATTCGATTAATGCCTGCCATTTCGATGCCGAGTGGTGCGAACCACTGTAGGCCCAACAGGCTAGGCCGGTCCTTATCGATCACAGTCAGGGGTAAGTACACCGTGCGGTTCTTGAATGTAACCCGGACTCGACTGGATCCTGCAACTGGAATTCGGTTCCCCTGGTAGTCTTTTAGCACGAGCCGTTGAAATTGAAGGTCTTGGCGCCGGATAGTGGGGATGAGTTGCTTGAGGGTCTTCCATGAGACCATCGAAAGAGACGATCCCGAGTCTACTTCCATCTGGCAGGGCCGATTTTCAATGTTCACATTGACCCGAATTTTCTGAGCGTCAAATGAAGAGGCATGGCCAATAGTGAGTGTTTGGTGAGCCTCTTCTCGTCTCGCTAGATGATTCACGGGTCGGTTTCCATAGGAGTGGTTTACTGGTTCTCGCCTTACAGGGCGATTCCCTGTCGATTGGTGGAGATTGTTCCTTTCGAGGTCTGGCTGGGTCCGAGGAGGCTTCTGCAGACCCGTCCGATGTGGCCTCGTTTCCCGCACTCGTGGCAGAGTGCGTCACAGAATTTGCAGTCGGAGCGAAAATGGTTGGCCCCGCAGCCCGCGCACAGTTGCTGGGACTTCGGGTGTCGTTCCCGATCGGTCCGCAGGCAATGGACCTCTTCTTCGTTGCTGTCTGACGACGAAGAGAGGTCCTCATGGTGGGCCATGGAGAGCTGCCCTTCTGCGTTAGGTGAAATTTTGCCGGCTGGCTGGTGTGTTGGAGTGCAATTTCGGTCGATTTCGGCATAGTTTGGCAGCCGACTTCTTGGTTGCCTCCGCTGCTGTAGCTTCAGCTATGGCGTCCTTAAGGGTGATGTTGCCCTTTGCCATTATTTTGCTCTGTACATTTAGAGCGTCTAGCCCGAGGACTACTCTGTCTCTCAAGGCCTCCTCCAGGTCGGTGAATTCACAAAGGCCTCCCAAGTTCCGGAGGTCTGCAACGAAATCGGCGACGCTTTCTCCTTTCCGCTGGTTCCGTTGATAGAACTCATGTTGTCTTACGAGCGTTGGAACGGCGGGTGCATAGTGGGCACTTAGTAGCGGTTCGAGGACGTCCCAGTCCATGGCTTTCACTTCAGCCGGTTTCGCTAATGCCTTAGCCATCTTGAATACCGTTGGCCCGCAGTGTGTCAGGAATATCGCCCGTTTCTTTCCGGCTGTGGCATCCTTTAGATTATTCGTTTCCAAAAACATTTGGAAACGATCCATGTAAGACTCCCAGTCCTCTTGAGCTGGATTGAATGGAGCGGATGGTATTGCGCCGCCGGACATGGTTTCGCCATTGTGCGCTTCAGTCACGTGCTTAGTTGGCTCTGATGTCATCCAATCCCATCCTTGTCGCCAGTGTTAAGTTTGGAGCATGGGTGCGAATGATGGAGACGAGCCGGTAGAAACAGTGAACTTCAAACTCTTTATTTACATATTGTGACAGCTCAGCTCAAGGGCTGCTCTAGCCTTACTTATATAGGCAACTCATTAGCTACTTAACCAATAGCGAACCTGGAGCGCAAGCTCTGTTAACCAATGGGAATGGCCTGTTAATGGCCAATCGGATGCTCCTGAGCGGGCCAATCCGATCAGGCCATCAACAGCCAATCAGAAGTGCAGGGCCAGAACCCTGCACTAGACTTCAAGCTCAATGATAACTTTATTGGTATTATGCATTCACAACAAAAGGGAATTTGAATAAAGATAAAAGATACCTTATTATACACATCTTAACAGAATCACGTTAGCACAAAATTGGAAGAGTGATAAAATACCACCAGATGAAGTTTTGATTCAAAAAATAATGGAGTGTGCTGAATTAGATAAATTCACTATGGAACTGAAAGGCAAAGAGGATCGAGAATACTATGCGACGTGGGAGAGGTGGTACGAATGAGTGAAGAATAAGGATAAAAATAATATATAGTCATAAAACCGGAAACATGTATATACAATGACACAATAACGGTTAATGGAAATGAGATTTTTGTATTTTTGGTTTTTTAAAGAATAAAAAAAATGATAGATAGGCGATAAAAGGGTAGATCAGTGATGATAGACAGACAGACCAGGCCATATTGGGGGATTTGATCCATGTTTCTCAACCTTAAGAACTTTTTAAGACCTGTGGACTTCAACTCCCAGAGTTCCCCAGCCAGTGATGGGGGATGTTCTGTCCCTAATTTACATACTCGAAATCCCCGCGCTTTGATTGGCTAAAGCGCGGGGATTTCTAATTGGCCAGGCGAGCCGCACCGATTGGCCCGTTGAAAGTCTCCCGTGATTGGCTCACTCCAAGAGCGGGAGACTTGAAATGCTGCCATTGGCCGCGGCCGCCGCGGCGAAAAGGATAAAAGCCGCGGGCTTTTTCCTTTTCGCCGGTTCGGTTCTCAGCTTCAAATAAAGAGCTTTAAACTAAGTCACCGACTCCTGGCTTCTTTTGCGGACACGACAGGGGAAATTGGCTGGCGGGGGAATTCTGGGAGTTGAAGTCCCTTCTCAGCCCTCTTAATCTCCCTTTTCCACCCCGGCAGCAACTGCATTCCAGTGTCCGAACAGGAAACCTGGAAACCTGCCTGCGCCTTCTCTCCTTGGGGGCCCAAGCCAACTTCTTCCACCCGGTAAGTCCAAGCTATTCTCTACCTCGGTCCCGAGCAGGGATGGGATTCTACTGATTCGGACCGGTTCTATAGAACCGGTTGTTATGATTCTGTGCAGTTTGGAGAACCGGCAAATCGTGCCACTGGCTGGCACCTCCCCTCCCCACCTACTCACTCCTTACCTGGCATGCATGCCATCCAACTGGGCTGCTTTGTGCCTTCACCTAATTTTTGGTAATTTGTTATTTTTCCTTTTTTTTTTCTCCCGCAACCATCAGTTATTCTGACTATCAGCAGTGCTGGGCGATTTAGATTCGCTAGAAAGCAGAAAATAGTTGGATTTCTTGCTTTCTAGCTAATCTAAAAGCAGAGCAGAAGCTTCCTTAGGACCGAAGCTTCTATTTTTTCAGTGCAGACTCAGGTAGCAGATTGCAGAAAGTTAAATCTCCGAGTGAATCTGTGATTCTGAGAGCAACTCAATCTGCCTGCCTGCTTTGCCTGCTTTTGGGTAAAAGTTGCTCTTTTTTAAAATAAAAAAAATGAATACTTACATACATGGTGTGTTGTGAGTTAATTTTGTGAGTTTACTTGCAAGCAAATTTCATGTGTCAGACTCAGATAGCAGATGGCAGAAAGATAGATCTCGGAATGAATCTGTGATTCTGTGAGCAACTCAATCTGCCTGCCTGCTTTGCCTGATTTTGGGTAAAAGTTGCTCTCTTTTTAATAAAAAAGTAAATATTTATATAAATATTTACATACAAGCCACGTCCAGCCAGTCATGTGACCACAAGCCACACCCACAAATTAGGCCATGCCCACAACAACCGGTTGCTAAGAAACTTTAATCCCACCCCTGGTCCAGAGCTTCTGGGCATGTGCAGAATTCCCACCGGCTTTTTTTTTATGTTGTTTTTAGGAGAAGGGTACCACACCTTTGCACGTGGCTGCCAAAGCTGGCCAGGTGCTCCAGGCTGAGTTGCTGGTGGTGTATGGAGCTGATCCGGGCGCTCCCGACATAAACGGCCGGACACCCATCGACTATGCCAGGTGGGGGCCATGGGGATGGGTGTCTGGGTGCAGGATCTAAAAGCAGAGATGAACCTTCCTTAGGACTGAAGCTTCTATTTTTCAGAGCAGACTCAGGTAGCAGATTGCAGAAAGGTAGATCTCCGAGTGAATCTGTGATTCTGCAAGCAATTTAATCTGCCTGCCTGCTTTGCCTGGTAGGGGAGCGGTGGTTAGGATCATCCACGGGGAAAGAAGATCCTCCAGATTCCTGGGAGTTCTAGAACTTTTGTATAGGTAGTTTAGAATAGAACATAGAATATAGCTGGAAGGGACCTTAGAGGTCTTCTAGTCCAGCCCCCTGCCTAGACTTACGACCCCAATTAAGCCCAACTGTCAGGATTCCGCCAGTTACCCCCACCTCCCCCTCCAATAAAATCATATGAGTCTGGAGCCAAACTTCTAAAACTTCCAAAGGATTTATTGGGAGTATGCCTGGGTGTAGCCAACTCTGAGACACATAATTCACTGGTTTCCCCCTCCAACCCCTGGGTGTATCGTAATTCACATTCTCCAATGGGACACGTCCATAGCCCAGAGTCATCAATCAGGCTGTCCAGTTAGAATTTTGCACGGCAGAAACTTCAGTCACCTAGTTACTGTCTTTGAAAACATTTATGGAATGCGCTTTCGGTTTCCAAGCTGTCGCACTGCTCCCCTCTCTCATTCTCTTGGCAACTCTAAAAAAGACCAGAGAAATATTTTACGCGTTGACACCAACGTTTCCGTTGCTAAGTAAACTATTTGTTAAGTGAGATTTGTCCCATGTTGTGACCTTTCGTAAGCGAGTCGACCCGGTTGTGGAGTCTCACACACACACATGTTAAGTGAATCTGGCTGTGGACCTGGCTCGTCCGAAGGTCGCAAAATGGGATCACGTGACACTCCCCCCCCCCCGGGACAATGGAACGGTCATAAATTGGAGTCCGTTGCCAAGCGTCTGAAATTTTTTATCAGGCGAGCATATGGGGATACTGCAACAGTCATTAAGTGTGAAAAACGATGTTTAAGGTGCCGTCATAACTTTGAGCGTTCACTAAACGAACCATTGTAAGTCGAGGACTCGCTGTATTTACACAAGACTCCAGATTTGCACCTTTCGGCCTGATTCAATCCATCCCGAGTGGGAAAGGGGCAGGTAGAGGTCATCCAGTCTAACACCCCCAACCACCCACCCCCGAGAAATGCAGGAAGGCACTACCAGGTAAAGACTTAAGAACGGCAATTGGACCCGGACTTCAGTCATATAAGTCATTGTGATCGTAAATCAAAGCTGGGCCCAATTCAGTGACGTTTATGACGGCCATTAAGTCAGTCGCTTACCAGTTAAGGAATCCAGCCTCCACCAGGGGCCACATTTTGCTGGAAATCAGCGGAAAAAAAGGTGAGAAATTGTAAATCCCATGACCGCCGAATGGTTAGAGCCGGTCATAAAGGCAGTCTGGTTGCCAAAAGGATCAAAGATGGTGCCAGGGTCATAAGCGTGAATCCAAGTTCCACAGGTAGTCCTTGACTTATGACCACAACTGAGCCCATCGCTAAGCAAAGCAGTTGGGTTTTCTCTTTGTAAAAAAGTTTTTTATTTTTTCACATTTCAAAAACATCTTTTTTGGTGAAACAGCATCATGGTTCCAGGTTTTCACATTTTCATCCAAACTTGGCCTTGGTTACATATTCATCTTTTCACGTTTGATTTCATATCATACCATCACATTTCATATTTTGTGCAAATTTTCTCAGACATTCTTATATTCTTCAGACTTATTTTATATATTTTCTATTCATATCTGAACTTCTTTTTTTACTTTAAATAATTCTTGTACCTTCATGTTCGTTATACTTGATATGTTTGTCTGTCACATTTGCAATTTCATCGCATGCTCTTATTTCATTATTCCAAAAGTTCCATCTTAATTCTAATAATTTTTTTTAAAAATCCCCCTTTAATTACTAATTTGAGTGTACCCCCCAGTGAAGCAGTTGTTAAGTGAGTTTTGAACGATGACATATTTAGACCGTCTACTAAGGGAAATCAAGGACAGAAGCAACCTGGAATTAAGGAGAAACTCCCTAAGAGTGAGGACAATTAACCAGTGGAACTGCTGGCCACCAGAAGTTGTGTGTGCTCCTTCACTGGAGGTTTTGAAGAAGAGACTGGACCGTCAATTGCCTGAAAAGGGTATAGGTTCTCCTGCTTGTAACAGATCATCAGAGTTGGAAGGGACCTGGTAGGTCATCTAGTCCAACCCCCCGCCCAAGCGGGAGACCCTACACCATTTCTGACCAATGGCAGTCCAGTCTCTTCTTGAAAGTCTCAAGGGATGGCGCTTCCACAACTTCCAAGGACAAGCTGCTTGAGCAGGGGGTTGGACGAGAAGACCTTCCAAGGTCCCTTCCCACTTCTGTTAAGGACCAGGGGTGACATGATAGCAGCCTTCCAGTATCTCAGGGGCTGCCCCAAAGAAGAGGGAGTCAAGCGATTCTCCAAAGCACCAGAAGGCTGGAGGAGAAGCAACGGATGGAAACTGAACAAGGAGAGAAGCAACCGGGAATTAAGGGAGAAACTTCCTAAGAGTGAGGATAATTAACCAGTGGAACAGCTGACCACAAGAAATCCTGGCTGCTCCATCACTGAAGGCTTTTAAGAAGAGACAGGACAGCCATTTGAGATGGTATAAGTTCTCCTGCTTGAGAAGGGGGCTGGACTAGAAGACCTCCAAGGTCCCTTCCAACTGTGTTATTCTATTATTCTATGGAAGAAAGGAAGGGAAGGAAGGAAGGAAGATGAGAAAGACAAAGAGGAGAGGAGGAAGGAAGGAAGGAAGGAAGGAAGAAGGGAGAGAAGGAAGGAAGGAAGAAGGGAGAGGAGGAAGTGAAGGAAGGAAGGAAGAAGGGAGAGGAGGAAGGAAGGGAGAGGAGGAAGGAAGGAAGAAGGGAGAGGAGGAAGGAAGGAAGGAAGGAAGAAGGGAGAAGAGGAAGGAAGGAAGGAAGGGAAGGAAGGAAGGAAGAAGGGAGAGGAGGGAGGAAGGAAGGAAGGAAGAGGAGGAAGGAAGGAAGGAAGAAGGGAGAGGAGGAAGGAAGGAAGAAGGGAGAGGAGGAAGGAAGGAAGGAAGGGAGAAGAGGAAGGAAGGAAGGAAGAAGGGAGAGGAGGAAGGAAGGAAGGAAGGAAGAAGGGAGAGGAGGAAGGAAGGAAGAAGGGAGAGGAGGAAGGAAGGAAAGAAGGAAGAAGGGAGAGAAGGAAGGAAGGAAGAAGGGAGAGGAGGAAGTGAAGGAAGGAAGGAAGAAGGGAGAGGAGGAAGGAAGGGAGAGAAGGAAGGAAGAAGGGAGAGGAGGAAGGAAGGAAGGAAGGAAGGAAGAAGGGAGAAGAGGAAGGAAGGAAGGGAAGGAAGGAAGGAAGAAGGGAGAGGAGGGAGGAAGGAAGAAGGGAGAGGAGGAAGGAAGGAAGGAAGAAGGGAGAGGAGGAAGGAAGGAAGGAAGGAAGAAGGGAGAGGAGGAAGGAAGGAAGGGAAGGAAGGAAGGAAGAAGGGAGAGGAGGGAGGAAGGAAGAAGGGAGAGGAGGAAGGAAGGAAGGAAGAAGGGAGAGGAGGAAGGAAGGAAGGAAGGAAGAAGGGAGAGGAGGAAGGAAGGAAGAAGGGAGAGGAGGAAGTGAAGGAAGGAAGGAAGAAGGGAGAGGAGGAAGGAAGGGAGAGGAGGAAGGAAGGAAGAAGGGAGAGGAGGAAGGAAGGAAGGAAGGAAGAAGGGAGAAGAGGAAGGAAGGAAGGGAAGGAAGGAAGGAAGAAGGGAGAGGAGGGAGGAAGGAAGAAGGGAGAGGAGGAAGGAAGGAAGGAAGAAGGGAGAGGAGGAAGGAAGGAAGGAAGGAAGAAGGGAGAGGAGGAAGGAAGGAAGAAGGGAGAGGAGGAAGGAAGGAAGAAGGGAGAGGAGGAAGGAAGGAAAGAAGGAAGAAGGGAGAGAAGGAAAGAAGGAAGGAAGGAGGGAGGGAGGCTTACCTGCTCTTTCCTTTCTGCAGACAGGCGTCCCAGCACGAACTGGCGGAGCGGCTGGTGGAGTGCCAGTATGAGCTGACCGACCGGCTGGCCTTCTACCTTTGCGGGCGCAAGCCAGGTAAGGGAGTGGCGGCCCTGGGGTGAGGTGGGGGAGGGGGGCATAGGTGGGTCTTGACTGGATGAGGGCAGGCAGGGAAGTTTGGGGAGGAGAATATGTGTAGCTCGGGGTTGAAATGAGGGGTCCTCGGTGCTCTCTGAGCTGGGTGGGTTTCTTGCAGACGTCTCATGACCCAGCTAGGTAACGTCATCAGAGTTAGAAGGGAGTGGGGTTTCCTGAGAGGAGGAGGAGGAAGACTGTGGGGTCCTTGGTGTTATCTAAGCTGGGTTGTTTTCTTGGGACGTTTCATGACCCTACTAGGCAACATCATCAGGGCTAGAAGGGATGGGGGGGTCCTTGATGCTCTCTGAGAGTGATAATTCACATATAATCAGATTGGCTGATTATTGATCATTATTGATCAGACAATTATTATTATTGATCAGATTGGCTCAGCGGTGTTTTCCACCCCTCCCCCTTTTCATTTAGATCACAAGAACGGGCATTACATCATCCCCCAGATGGCAGACAGGTAAGAAGCTCCTCCCCCTCCCCTTTAACACCCCCCCTCCCTTTCTGCCCCTTGAGGGAGGACATGCTGCCCCCTTGTGGCCATTCTGGGCCAGGTGTCGCCCATCTGGGATCCTGTCTCAAAATAGATTTTTCTCTTTTGGGCAGCCGAGAATTCCTCCCTTTTTAACCCACAAAAAAGTGTTAAAAAAATAAAAAAATAAAAATCTCACGCAACCACATCAGAAATAACCTGTCCTAAAGTGAGAACGACCTTCATGAATTAATTGGTTTTAGTTTTCTTCCTGCTTTGCATTAAAGGCAGTTTCTTTGATTCTTTAGGATTTATATTCTTTAGTCTTAAAGTGAGATTCAGTAAGGCAGAACTTTGCGGGGAAGTGAAATTATAATCCATGAAATACAATTTATTGGTTATTCCTGCAGAAGAGTTGGAAGCCCTTATAGGCAGGCTGTCCTCAATCCCAACGGATCCCAACAGTTCTGTTGCTAAGCTGTTAAACAGGTTTTGCCCCATTGTATGACCTTGCTTGCCACCGTTGTTTAGTGAATCACTGCAGTTGTTAAGTGAGTCACATGGCTGTTAAGTGAATCTGGCTTCCCCGTTGACTTTTGCTTATCGGTAGGTCGCAAAAGGGAATCGCGTGACCCCAGGGCAGTCACAAATATGACCGCCTGCGACTGTCACAAATATGAGTCACTTGCCTAGCGTCTGAATTTGGATCATGTGACCAAGTGGAATGATGCAAAAGTCGTCAGTGTTTAAAATGGTCATAAGTCACTTGTTGTAACTTTGAATCGTCACTAAATCAAGGGTTGTGTTGAGGACTAGATTGAATGGATGGATGGATGGATGGATGGATAGACAGACAGAAGACAGACAGACATAGACAGATTAGAGATAGATAGATAGATAGACAGATAGACAGATTGATATAGATAGATAGATAGATAGATAGATAGATAGACAGAGAGACAGACAGATAGATATAGAATATATAGAGATGATAGATGTCAGATATAGATGAGAGAGAGATAAATAGAATATAGATGAGAGAAATAGATATATATATAATGATAGAGATAGATATAGATGAGAGAGAAAGATAGAATATAGATGATAGAAAGATAGAATATATATAGAGTATGGATGGATGGATGGATGGGGAGAGAGGGAGAAAGAAAGAGAAAGAGAGAAAGAGGGAGGGAGGGTGGGAGGGAGAGAAAGGGAGGGGGAGAGAGAGAGAAAGAGGGAGAGAGATTGCAGAAATCACTTATTTGTATGTTTTCAGGAGGATAGGATAACTCCAGAAGAGCAAAATGTCTGTCTGTAACCTATGGTAGTTATCCACTTAATGCAGTATTTCTCAACCGTGGTACCTTTAAGAAGGATGGACTTCAACTCCCAGAATTCCACAGCCAGCATGGAATTGAAGTCCCACCCTTCTTAAAGGTACCACGGCTGAAAAAAGCATTGCTTTATTTTCGTGAATATGAGATGTTGTAGCTTTTCCAGCATTTGGTATCCCCAAATCCTTTGCAATTTGGGGAGATGGAAGCCCGCACCGTGTCCTCAGAATCCAAGTTGCCCTCGACTTTACCACAGTTCATTTAGTGTCCCTTCAAAGTTACAACATGGCTGGAAAAAAAGGGACCATTTTTCCACACTTACGACCGATGCAGGACCCCCACTCCACCCCATGGTCTCATGGGATGAGAAATCCAGACCCTTGGCAACAGACTCCCACGTATGACCTTTGCAGGGGGGTTGGACTAGAAGACCTCCAAGGTCCCTTCTAGCTCTATTCTGACTGATTGATTAACTTCCTCCTCTTTCTTCCCTGCTGCGCTTTATGGAACTCAGAGTGCGCCCCAAATGCATGTCGCAAAGGTACGGAGGGCTCGGCTCTCCCCTGCATGCATCCCCCTCGCCTCCCCCTCCCTGCCCCCCCCAATTGGTGTGGGCCTCGTGCATGTGGGGAAGGGTCTGCAGAAAGGGGGAGGCTGGGACGTCTCAGGCCCAACGGGGTCACCCGTGCCTTCTTGCTCCCAAGGGGGAGAAATCCCAAAGCTCGATTATTCTGGATGGATATTTTATTAAATTTACAGGCTGCCTTCTTCACCCTGTCCAGAGATCTCCGGGTGGGGTTGAGGTTGCATCCGGGAACCCGGGAGATTTATTCATTCGTTTGTTTGTTTATATGTTTATGTGGTCATTTGCTCCTTTGTGTATTTGTTCATTTGTTTATGTGTTTATTTGTTCATTTCTGTGCCCATTTGTTTATGTGGTCATTTGCTCCTTTGTGTATTTGTTCATTTGTTTATGTGGTCATTTGCTCATTTGTGTATTTGTCCATTTGTTTATGTGGTCATTTGTTCATTTGTGTATTTGTCCATTTGTTTATGTGGTCATTTGCTCATTTGTGTATTTGTCCATTTGTTTATGTGGTCATTTGCTCATTTGTGTATTTGTTCATTTGTTTATGTGGTCATTTGTTCATTTATTTGTTCATTTCTGTATTTGTGTTTTTGTTCATTTGGATCCCGCCGTTTATGATTTTAACAAAGAAGTCCAGGTGGCAAATAGACCTGACAGTTTTTCTTCCTCCTTCTATTTTCGTTACAACAACCCTGTGAGGTTGGGTTGGGCTGTCAGAAAGAGTGGGGGGAACTGGTTAGAAGTCAGTCAGCTGGCTTTCATGGTTAAGGTGGGACTAGAACTCAGCGTCTCCTAGTAATTGGCCCAGAGTCACCCAGCTGGCTTTCATGCCTATGGCGGGACTAGAACTCCCAGTCTCCTGGTGTTTGGCCCAAAGTCATCTAGCTGGTTTTCATGACTAAGGCAGGACTAGAACTCCCTGTCACCTGGTGTTTGCCCCAAAGTCACCCAGCTGGCCTTCCTGCCTAAGGTGGGACTGGAACTCCCTGTCACCTGGTGTTTGACCCAAAGTTATCCAGCTGGTTTTCAAAATGCCTAAGGCAGGACTAGAACTCCCAGTCTCCTGGTGTTTGGCCCAAAGTCATTTAGCTGGTTTTCGTGACTAAGGGAGGACTAGAACTCCCTGTCACCTGGTGTTTGCCCCAAAGTCACCCAGCTGGCCTTCATGCCTAAGGTGGGACTGGAACTCCCTGTCACCTGGTGTTTGACCCAAAGTTATCCAGCTGGTTTTCAAAATGCCTAAGGCAGGACTAGAACTCCCTGTCACCTGGGGTTTGGCCCAAAGTCACCCAGCTAGTTTTCAAGCCTAAGGAGGGACTAGAACTCCCAATCTCCTGCTTTCCAGCCTGGTACCTCAACCTCTGGACCAAACTGGCTTTCTTTCTCTAATGGGAGATCTTCCATCTCCATCCATCGACCCACCACTGACTGTCTCCTACTTTTCTTCATTTCCCCTCTAAATTAATGTCTTTCTTCACTGGGGGATCCCAGAGATTTGAATGGGGTTCCTGAGTTGGGGGGGGCATCCAGTGGGAAGGAGCAATGGGGGAAGGGCGCTGATCCATCTTTCTCCTGCCCTCCCCTCCCCCCAGCTTAGATCTTTCGGAGCTGGCCAAGGCGGCGAAGAAGAAGTTGCAGGCGGTAAGTGAGATAGTTTCTGAACTCAAGACCCGGCTCAGGCTGGGCTCTCCTCGTGGCCACCTTTCCTGTTCTTTAATGTGGGCCAAGTGAGGTTTCTAAGGCAGCATTTCTCACTTTGGGCTGCTTGAAGAGGAGGGGACTTCAATTCCCAGAATTCCACCCCCAGGGGGAATTCTGGGAGTTGAAGTACACACATTTTCAAGGCACTGAGTTTGGGAAACCAACATAAAACATTTTAAAACCAACATACAACATCCCCTTTCTGTCCATCCACACTTCCCCACCTTCCCTTCCCCATTCAGCGGGGCAAAATTTAACACTGATGTGAATGACCCCTGGAAGGTTCCCATAAGATCATCTATTCCATCCCTCTGCAATGTGCAGAAAAAAGTAATTTAACCAGTGTTTCCCACTGTTAGTAACTTTAAGAGGGGTGGACTTCAGCTCCCAGAATTGAACTCACCCCCCCCCCCCCCAAAGCGCGCTGGCTGGGGGATTCTGGGAGTGGAAGTCCTCCCCTCTTAAAGAATGGCTGGCTGGGGGATTCTGGGAGTGGAAGCCCTCCCCTCTTAAAGCAGGCTGGCTGGGGGATTCTGGGTGTAGAAGCCCACCCCTCTTAAAGCCCTCAGGGTGATACATCGGCTCGAGAGGGTATCTCGTCCCCATTTTCGAGCCCAAAAAGGACTTTCAAATTGGATGTGTAACGTAATTTCCAATAAGTGCCACAAACTCTGCCATTTCTATTCATTCTGGGAAGTTTTGCAACCTTGAGACCTTGTTTTGCCCATCTTCGGAAGGGGCCCATTATACCTGCTCCCTGGCACCCAAGCCCACCCCCCACAGCCAAAGCCCCCCATGCCCCAAATCCCCTCCTTAAATTAAACCAAAAACTGAATGTTCCTCCCTCCCCCATTCCCCCAAATAGCTAAGCAACCATCTTTTCGAAGAGCTCGCGATGGACGTCTACGACGAAGTGGATCGCCGCGAAAACGATGCCGGTAAAAGCTTGAATCTGTTTTTCGGGGAGCGGCTCTGTTCTTGCAAGGATTAAGGACTAGAAACTTGCACAGGCTCATCAAAAATCCTTCGGCGCCATATGCAGGTTTCTTGGCCAAATGGGGGACCCTCCCCCCCACCCGGGCCTGTCCAAATTCCAGGGCGGCTGACAGGGAAGAAGGTTAGCGCTTTGACTAACGGTGGCTGCTTCTTCTCTGCTTTCTCACCCCGCAAAAGTCTGGCTGACCACACAGAACCACAGCACTCTGGTGACGGAGCGCAGCGCTGTGCCCTTCCTACCGGTGAATCCCGAATATTCAGCCACACGGAATCAGGTTATTGTCTCTCTCTCTCTTTCCCCCTCCCTTTCCTTTTCTCTCTCCCTATCGTCTGTCTGTCTGTCTGTCTCTCTCATTTATCTATCTGTATCATTGTTCTGTTCATCTATCTGTCATTTCTCTCTCTCTCACCATACACAGACATATATATTTATTTCTACCTATGTATTTACCTATCTCTATTTCCCTCTCTCATTTTTCTTTCTATCTACATATCTCTCTCTTCATTATCTATCATCTATATTTATCAATTATCTACCTATCATCTATCTATCTATCTATCTATCTATCTATCTATCTATCTATCTATCATGTCTATCTAACTGTCATTTCGTTCTCTTTCTGTCTCTCCATACACACACACATGTATGTATTTCTACCTATATATCTACCTATCTGTATTTCCCTTTTTCATTTTTCATTTTTCTTTCTATCTACATATCTCTCTCTTCATTATCTATTATCTACCATTATCTAACATCTATCTCTATCAATTATCTATCGATCTATTGATCTATCAATCTATTTGTCATTTCTCTCTCTCTCTCTTTCTGTCTCTCCAAACACAGATACACATGTATGTATTTCTACCTATATATCTACCTATCTATCTGTATTTCCCTTTTTCATTTTTCTATCTTTCTATCTACATATCTCTCTCTTCATTATCTATTATCTACCATTATCTAACATCTATCTCTATCAATTATCTATCGATCTATTGATCTATCAATCTATTTGTCATTTCTCTCTCTCTCTCTTTCTGTCTCTCCAAACACAGATACACATGTATGTATTTCTACCTATATATCTACCTATCTATCTGTATTTCCCTTTTTCATTTTTCTATCTTTCTATCTACATATCTCTCTCTTCATATGTATCATTATCGATCATCTATGTCTATTTATCAATTATCTATCTATCCATCCATCCATCCACCAGTATCTGTCATGTCTATCTAACTGCCATATCTATCTATCCCTCCCTCTCTCTCTCTCTCTCTTTCTCTCTCTCTCTCTCTCTCTATATATATATATATATAATAACATATATAAGAAAACATATATATGTGTGTGTGTGTGTGTGTTTTTAAAGTTTTCGTGGCTACTTACATGTCTGGCATTCAGCTTTGTTCGGGTATTTTCCCACGTCATAGTAGTTGTGCTTTTAAAGTTGTAGCAACGTTTCAGCAGAATCTCATCTGCCATCATCAGGCTTCTGTATTGTGTTCATCTGTGAGTCAGACTTTTACAGTGGTTTCAGATTTAAATTTGGGGCAGCCTATTGCAGTGCCAGAATGGTTTTTTCTTCCTCCTGATTGGTTGAGAGTCTTGGTCTGTGTTTATTGGTCTTGGAGTTTGCTGTGTTCTGCTTGATTGGTGTTTCTAATATCTTCTGTCTGTTTTGTGGCTTTTTTTGTCTCGGCAACAATGTTGGCTGGCAACATTGTGTTCCTGTATTGGAGGCTTTTAGTGCGGCTTGGCTCTGAGTAAATGGACAGCTATCATTTATTAGGAAGCTAGGTTTCATCTGGGTGCCTGGTTGGGGTGTGTTTGAGCTGGAGGTATCGGGGGGGGGGTGTCTGTTTGTGCCCAGGTGTTTGCCTGGCTTGTGGTGTGGAGATTTTTTTGTTTGTGAGTGCAGGCTTCCAAATGATTGACAGCCTGGTGGAATCATCTCTTCTGTTCATGCTTTCAGGTCTTTTTTCAATCTCTATGGCTTCTCTGATCATTCTGTGGCTGGGATTTTCTATAGTGGCTAGGGTTTTGGTGCCATTGAAGTCGATGCTGTGACCTGTGGCTTCCATGTGTTGGACTAGTGAGGAAGTGTGTTCCAGCTTTTTTACTGCATTTTTGTGTTCATCCAGGCGAGTGCTTATTCTTCTATTGGTCTGTCCAATGTATGTGGCCGGGCATGATGCACAGGGGACTTCATATATGCCTTGGTTTTCCAGGTCAATTTTATCTTTGGGGTTTCTGAGGATGGCTGCTATTTTTCTGTCTGTTTTGAAGGCAGTCTTGATGTGATGCCTGTGTAGTATCTTACTGATTTTGTCTGTAGTGCCTCTTATGTAGGGCAGGACAACTGTTCCATGGGTCTGTTCATCTTCTGGGTCTCTATTATGTCTCAGTGTGTTTTTGTGGATCAAGCCGGTGATTTTGCTTTTGTGGAAGCCGTTGGCTGTCAATATTTTAGTCAGGGTGCATAGTTCAGTCTTAATGTGTGTCTTGTCTGCCAGGCGTTTGGTTCTAGTAATTAGTGTTTTAGCCACGGAGTTTATCTGTGCTGGGTGGTGGTGGGATTGGGCGTTGAGGTAGCGGTTAGTGTGTGTTTTCTTCTGGTATATGGTGTGTCCTAGTGTGCCATCTGTTTTCTTGTAGATTAGTACATCTAGGAATGGTAGTTGTTTGTTTGTTTCTGTTTCCATGGTGAACTTGATTTTGGGGTGTGTGCTGTTTAGGTGTGTTAGGAAATTGTTTAGGTTTTCTTGTCCATGGGGCCAAATCACGAATGTGTCATCGATATATCTTAACCATAGTTTGGGTTTGAGGGTGGCATTAGCCAGGGCTCATAAATGTAAGTACCCGCGAAAACTTAAGAAAACATATATGTTTTCGTAGATTTTCACGGGTACAGGTATGTAGGTCTAGGTATGTTTGGGTCTTTTCCCGTGTAAAATTAAGAGTATTTTGGCGACATTTCGGCAAGGTCCCACTCGCCATCCTCAGGCTGGTGCTTTCGGCTTTGTGCCAGTGCAAGCAGTGTGTGATCGGAGCTGCTGTCTCTCTATAAATACTGGTTGTGGGGGCTGGTGTGCTGGGCTGGTTGGCTGCGCTGCTGCCTCTTGATTGGTTGATGGAATTGATGTTGGTATAATGGACTGTGTGATGGCCTTGTGAGTTTTGTTGTGGAGATATCCTGGAACTTGTGCTGTAATTTCCTGGATCGTTTGTTTTGTAGTGATCTTTTTTCCATGAGCCTCTTGTGTTTTAACAGCTTGAGTAATGGGTTGTGTGATGGGCTTGCGAGTTCTTTTGTTGTGGTATCCTGGGTCCTGTGTTGTAATCTCCTGGGTTGTTTGTGTTTTGATCTCTTTTCCATTAGCCTCCTGTGTCGTAACGGCTTGGGTAATGGGTTTGTGTGATGACCTTGTAAGATTTATTGTTGTGGTATCCTTGGTCTTGTGCTGTGATATCCTGGGTCATTTGCTGTGTTGTAACTTCTTGAGTTCTTGTGTAATTTCCTGAGTTTTCTGATGTGATGTCCTGAACGGGTGGCTGTGATGTAGCATTCTGGGTTTTAGTCTGGCTTCGAGTTTGGGGTCTGGGTCTGTGTTCTTGGCGTGTCAGCTTGTTTGGTTTTGGGGTCAGGGGGTGCGACAGCTGGCGAGGCAGCCATGATCTGTTTTCTGGATGGTGGTTGTCCTTCGTTTATAGGATGGGCTTGGGCCTGGGTCTGATGAGGGGGATCGGCGGTGGTGTCCCATGTGGTTTTGGGTCTGGTGTTGGTTTTCATGGCTGGGACTTGTTTGTTGGTGAGGGCTAGTTTCCAGATGTCTGGTAGGTGGGAGGTATCGTCCCGTCTATTCATGTTATGGGGGTGTTTCTCTATCTCGATGGCTTCCCTGATTATTCTCTTGCTGGAGTGTTCAGTGTTGGATATTAATTTGGTTCCTTCGAAATTAATTTCATGTCTTGTGGCTTTAAGGTGCTGGAAGAGGGAGGAAGTATTTTCTTCTCTTCTGGCTGCATTTTTGTGTTCTGTGATGCGTGCATTTATTCTCCTGTTGGTTTGTCCAATGTATGTGGCTGGGCAATTGTTGCATGGTATTTCATAAACTCCTTGGTTTTCGAGCTGGAGGTTGTCTTTGAGGTTTCTTAGGATGTTGGCTATTTTTTGGTCAGTGCCGAAAGCTGTCCTGATATTGTTTGTGGAGAATTTTGCTTATTTTGTCTGTGGTGCCTTTGATGTAGGGGAGGAGTGCGATACTGTTGTCTCGTTCTGTGTCTTAGTTTTTGTGGGGTATCTCTTTTCGGATTAGGTTGGTGATTGTGTTTCTTTGGAATCCGTTGGAAATTAATACGTTAGTGAGGGTGTGTAGTTCTGTTCTCAGGTGGTCTTTGTCAGCTAGGCGTTTGGTTCTGGAGATGAGGGTCTTGGCTGTGCAGGGTGATTTGTGCAGGGTGGTGATGGGATTGTGCATTTAGGTATCGGTTGGTGTGTGTTTTTTTCTGGTAGATGGTGTGTCCTAGGGAGCCATTGGGTTTTTTGTAAATTAGGATGTCCAGGAAGGGAAGTTGGTTGTTGGTTTCTGTTTCCATGGTGAATTGTATTTTGGGGTGTAGGTTGTTAAGATGTGTGAGGAAGTTGTCCAGTTTTTCTTTCCCATGTGGCCAAATTACGAAAGTGTCATCTACATATCTGAGCCAGAGTTTGGGTTTGTGTTCGGATTTGTCTAGAGTGTTGGTTTCAAAGTGTTCCATGTATAGGTTAGCGATGACGGGTGAGAGGAGTGATCCCATGGCTGCTCCTTCTATCTGTTTGTATCTTTGTCCATTGTAGATGAAGTATGTGTTGGTTAGGCAGTGGTTGGTCAGATCTAAGATGTGTTTGGGGGGGGGGTTGTATTTGTTTTGGATGACTATCAAGGCTTCTTTGATGGGTACTTGGGTATGTCCCTCTTCACAGCACAAGACCAAGGATACCACAGCAATAAATCTCACTAGGTCATCACACAACCCATTACCCAAGCCGTTACTACACAGGAGGCTAATGGAAAAGAGAACAAAACACAAATGCCCAGGAGATTACAACGCAGGACGAAGGATACCACAACAAAAGAACTCGCAAGCCATCACACAACCCATTACCCAAGCCATTAAAACACAAGAGGCTAATGGAAAAAAGATCACTACAAAACAAACGACCCAGGAGATTACAGCACAAGATCCAGGATATCTCCACAACAAAACTCACAAGGCCATCACACAGCCCATTATCCCAATATCAACTCCATCAACCAATCAAGAGGCAGCAGTGCAGCCAACCAGCCCAGCACACCAGCCCCCACCACCAGTATTTATAGCAGGGGTCTCAAACACAATTTACCTGGGGCCACTGGAGGCAGAGTCAGGGTGAGGCTGGGCCGCACATAGAAGTGTTTAGCCAGCTAGTGATGCATGGAGAACGCATTAATATTATACTTTCATATCACGGTGAGGGCCACAGGATATCGGACTGCGGGCCGCAATTGGCCCGCAGGCCGCGAGAATGAGACCTCTGATTTATAGAGACGGCAGCTCCGATCACACTGCTTGCACTGGCACGAAGCCGAAAGCACCAGCCTGAGGATGGCGAGTGGGACCTTGCCGAAACGTCGCCAAGATACTCTTAATATTACACGGGAAAAGACCCGAACACACCTAGACCTATATACCTGTACCCGTGAAAATCTATATTTCTGTCTCTCCATACACAGACACACATATGTATTTGTACCTATGTATCTATTTCTCTCTGTCATTTTTCTGTCTTTCTATCTACATTTCTCTCTCTTCAACATCTATTATCGATCATCTATCTATCTGTCTGTCTCTATATCTATAGATACACACATGTATGTATTTCTACCTATGTATCTGCTTCTCTCTCTCTCTCTCTCTCATTTTTCTATCTTTCTATCTACAGTATCTCTCTTCCTCTCGTTATTATCTATCTTTATCTATCAACCACCTATCTGTCATATCTATCTGTCTCTTTCTCTCTCTCGATCATCTTGACTTTTTCGACCACCCTTCACCGAGGCCCCCGGGAAGCAGACATGTCCCAATCCCAGCTGTTTTTAGATTTTCAGAGTTTCAGAGGCATAGGTGGAGTCAAGAGAGGCAACCACCCAAAATCCCTACATAGCCACAAGTGAATTAAGTCCAACCTTCTTTTGCATTCCGTTGAGCGCCATCTAACTCCGGGAGGCAGGTGCTGACTGTGAGTTGAGAAGATCCCTGTGTAGGGATCCCTTTTAGCCGTCAGGTGAAGGTTCCCCTTGCACACATGTGCTAGTTGTTTCCAGCTCTAGGGGGCGCTTCTCATCTATGTTGCAAAGCTGAAAAGCCAGCACTGGCCAAAGATGTCTCCATGGTCATGTGGCCAGCAGGACTCAACACCTGCAAAGGCACATGGAACGCTGTTCCCTTCCCACCAAAGGTGTCCCTATTTTTGCAATTTTTTTTACCTGCTTTCGAACTGCCAGGTTGGCAGCAGCCGGGACAGTGAACAGGAGCTCACTCCATTATATGGCGCTAGGGATTTGAACCCCCAAGCTGCTGACCTTTCTGATGGACACTGTTAGGAATTGATAGTCACCTATCAGTTGGGTTGGAAAGAGATAAACCAGGATCGACGTTCAATACTGCCTCTTTAAGGGAATGCTAAAATGGTAATTGGGTGTGTTTCCTCAAATGGCCATAAGATGGAGCCAGAAATCTGGGTTGTTCTGTTCTGTTGTTGGTAGTTGCTAGTTGGTCGATGTTCTGATGTTTGCTGTTTTTGGTTCCCTGTTAACTGTTGCTGATTGTCGTTCTTCTTGGATGGCTGTGATTCTTTTACTGAACTGTTTATGATACTGGACTTTGTCATTTGGATTATCCCTGGATTGAATACTGACTACTTTAACCGTGTATGACTTGGACTGTTTGTTGGACTTTGCTTAACCATTTACTGGAAGTAAAACCTACATTTTACTGTTTCTGTGTTTCTGTGTGCTGGTCGTGTGCTATTCAACATCACTCTCACTACGTCTCCCGGTGTGCACTCATTCTCCTAACGGGGAATTTCCTCAACAGACATGCTCAGCATCTTAGCCACCGAGCCACCGTGTCCCCCCTTCTTTTAAGCCATAAATCCCTTTTAACTGGACGTTCACGTATGGACTTGATGTTTTTGCACCTAACCCTTTATTCTTAATAGCTGCTCTGACCCACCTCCCTCTCTCCCTACCTCCAACGGATTTTGGGCACATGCTCAACATTGTGAGCGAAGGTTTGGGTGGTCTCCATGCTCCTGTCAACTCATTAAAATATTTCTAGGGTCTTTTACAGTTGCCAACAGAAAGAGGGGGGGAGTGGTGTGGCAGCTTGCAAACCGAAAGTGCATTTCATAAATGTTTTTACAAAGATAGTAACTAGGTAACCAAAGTTTCTGCCGTGCAAAATTCTAACTGGAGAGCCTCTGGGCTATGGATGTGTCCCATTGGAGAATATGAATTACGATACACCCAGGGGATGGAGGGAAATCCAGGGTCAAAGGTGACAGTGAATGATGTGCCTCAGAGTTGGCTGCACCCAGGCAGTGCTGGCATGTTAATTCCCAATAAATCCTTTGGAAGTTTTGGAAGTGTGGCTCGAGATTATTTAAATGCGGGGGGGGGGTCACTGCTAGAATCTAGACAGCTGCTTCTTGGGGAAGTGGAGAGCTTCGGTCTGACCACCCACTTTCCTCCCTTGCCTGCAGGGACGGCAGAAGCTGGCCCGTTTCAACGCCCGGGAGTTTGCCACCCTCATCATCGACATCCTGAGCGAAGCCAAGCGGCGCCAGCAGGGCAAGGGTCTGACCAGCCCCACTGGTGAATCTGGAGAGAGAGGGGGGGCTATGGGCAGAGGGATCTTGGGGTGTGTGTGGGGGGGTGTTAACACCTTGGTTGTTGGTGCAGAGGCCTTTGACTCCTCCGTCCACGGGACCAGCGACTTGGACGACCAACACGACTACGACAGCGTGGCCTCCGACGAGGACACCGACCAGGAGCCCCTGCGAAGTGCCAACGCTGCGCGCAACAACCGTGCTCGGGTGAGACCCCCAGGAACGGTGCAGGGAGGGAGGAAAGGAGGGAGGAGATATTCCTGGCAGGGAGAGCAATAAATCAGCGGAACGACCTGCCACCGGAAGTTGAGAGTGCTTCATAACTGGAGGTTTTTAAATAAGGTCTCCTGCTTGTTCAGGGGGTTGGACTAGAAGACCTCCAAGGTCCCTTCCAACTCAGTTATTCTGCTATCCTTCTTTCCTTCCTTCCTTCTTTCCTTCCTTCCTTTCTCCCTCCCTTCCTGTGATGATGACCCAGGGTGGGATACAAACACAGTCACAGAAAACAGGTGAAGCCCCTTTTATTCCTTCACTTGGCTTCCAAGCTCCGAATATTCTTGAGGGAAAACAAAAAACTCCCACACAAACCGATACAAGAAGAAGGGAAAAAGCAACACAAACCAGGCAAGATAAGCGCTGGAAGACGTCCACAGATATAAACACACATGCTGGGAAGGACGCCAAACTCAGAGAGGAGCCATAAACTAGAGATATTTCCATGCTTTGTCTCCAGCGTTCGTACACATGTCTGTCCGCTTATCCAGTTGTCACAGCTGCAGCCCATGAAGGGGATCAGGGCCCTCTCCTCCTGAGTAGACCATGTTTCTCCCTGATCCTCTCCTCCCTGCATGCCCTCGGATGGAGAGGGGATGGGCCTGGGTCCTCCTCTGATTGCTCAGCCGGCCTCTGCCCTTCCCCAGCCTCCTCCACCACCTCCGGAATCAACCTCCCACTCCCCGTCAGCCGTTCCTCCTCTGACTCAGAGTCCAGTCTCCACCAGGGGTATGAGACTCCTTTTCTCCATGTCTGGAGGTTTTCAAGAAGAGATTGTACAGTCCCTTGTCTGAAGTAGTATAGGTTCTCCTGCTTGAGCAAGGGGTCGGACTAGAAGACCTCCAAGGTCCCTTCCAACTCTCATTATTATTCCTTCCTCTCTCCCTCCCTCCCTTCCCCATCTCTGGAGGCTTTTAAGAAGAGATTTGACAACCTTTTGTCTGGAATGGTCTTGGGTCTCCTGCTTGAGCAGGGGGCTGGACTAGATGATCTCCAAGGTCCCTTCCCAGACCTGTTATATTATATTCTATATTCTGAGCTTTCCATTCGATGTACGGAGGAGGAATTTGCTGACAATGAGAACGATGAGAACCAGTGGAACTGCTTGCCACCAGAAGTTGTGGGGTGTTTAATCACTGGAGGTTTTTAAGAGGAGACTGGACAGCCATTTGTTTGCAATGATGTACGATCTCCTGCGTGAGCATGGGGCTGGACTAGACGACCTCCAAGGTCCCTTCCAACTCTGTTATTTTATAGGAGGGAGGGAAAAATAGAGGGAAAGGAACAAAAAAGATAAGAGAGAGACAGAAAGAAGAAGGGAAGGAAGGGAAGGAAATTGAGAGGAAGATGAAAAGAAGGAATGGAAAGAGAAGGGAAGGAGGAAGGGGGAGGGGAAGGAGAGGAAGGGAAAGGGGGAGGGAGGGAAGGAGAAAAGGAATAGTGGGAAAGATATAAGAGATAAGAGACAGATGGAAAGAAGAGGGACGGAAGGAAGGAAAAAAGTGGAAGGAAGATGAGAAGAAGGAATGGAAAAAAGGAAGGAAAGGGAAAGGAGAGGAAAGGAGGGAGAGAAGGGAATGAATAAAGGAAGGAAGGAAGGAAGGAAAGAAAGGAAGAAAATGGGAGGCAGATGAGAAGGGATGGGAAGAAGGGGAGAGGAGAGGGAAGGAGGGGGAGGGAAATGGGGAGAAGGGAATGAATAAAGGAAGGAAGGAAGGAAAGAAAGAAAATGGGAGGCAGATGAGAAGGGATGGGAAGAAGGGGAGAGGAGAGGGAAGGAGGGGGAGGGAAATGGGGAGAAGGGAATGAATAAAGGAAGGAAGGAAGGAAAGAAAGAAAATGGGAGGCAGATGAGAAGGGATGGGAAGAAGGGGAGAGGAGAGGGAAGGAGGGGGAGGGAAATGGGGAGAAGGGAATGAATAAAGGAAGGAAGGAAGGAAGGAAAGAAAGAAAAGAAAAGACCACATTCCACCAGAGGCCAGCCTTCTCCAGTCTTCATTGTCTCCCATGGAAGAGTACCGTCCATCTCAGAGCAAACTGACCCCCTTCTCCCCCCCCCCCAGAGCATGGACTCCTCCGACCTCTCAGACGGGGCCATCACCCTGCAGGAGTACCTGGAAGTGAAGAAGGCTCTGGCCGTCTCCGAAGCCAAAGTCCAGCAACTCATGAAGGTGAACAACAGCCTGAGCGACGAGTTGCGGCGGCTGCAGAGAGAGGCAAGTCACTCTTTGCGGGGGAGGGGAGGGCAGCAGAAGCCCCCTCCCCTCCCATTCCTGGGACCCTGGTAGGGCCACTCTCAGAGCTTGCGGGGTTTCCGCCCTTGTAGAAGGGCATCTGATAAGGGAAGTGAATCCGTTCTCACTAACCTCGCAGGTTGTTAAGGGAGATTAGTTCTCACTGAACGACGGGAGGGATTCAACCAGGTGTAAACAACCAGTCTGGTGTCGGGATGGGATTCTACCGGTTTGAACCGGTTCTATAGAACTGATGGTTACGATTCTGTGCAGTTCAGAGAACCAGCAAATCGTGCTCCGGCTGGCCCCTCCCCTCCCCGCCCATTCAGTCCTCACCGCGCATGCAAAACATTGCGCGCATGCCTGACGTTGCTGACTGCATTGTCCCCCGCCCAGTCACTCCTTAAGGCCATGATGGCGAACCTATGGCATGCGTCCCACAGGTGGCACACAGAGCCATTTGTTCCGGCACATGAGCTGCAGGCAAACTTACCTCACTTGCGCATGCGCCCGTACCTCACTGCTGATTTTCGGCTGGTTTGAGGCCTTTTTCGGCCTACCAAAAGCTTGAGGAAGGCTTCTGCAGGGTTTACAAGCAAAAAACTAGGCCTGTTTCGTCACTTCCAGTATTTCCAGAAAAACAGGAAGTGACGAAACGGGGCTGGTTTTCGGCCCGCAAAGCCCGCAGAAGCCTTCCTGAAGCCTTTGGGAGGCCGAAAAAAAGCCTTAAAGCAGTTGAAAATCAGCTGTGAAGGTGCAGTGCAGATAAGGGGGCAGTGGGGGTGGGTGGGTGGGGATTGCGTGCGCATGTGTAGGGGGCGTGGGGGGCCATGGCTTGTGAGTGTGCACACAATTTGGTGAATTCTTGTGAATCCTTATGATTTTTATGAAATCTTGTAATTCCGTAAATTCTAGTGATTCTTATCAATCCTTGTGAATCTTTGTGATTCTTAGGAATTCTTAGGAATTCTGGTGATTCTTAGGAATTCTTGTAATTCCTGTAAATTCTGGTGATTCTTATCAATCCTTGTGAATCTTTGTGATTCTTAGGAATTCTGGTGATTCTTAGGAATTCTGGTGATTCTTAGGAATTCTTGTAATTCATGAATTCTTGTGATTCTTATCAATTCTGGTGATTTTTATGGTGATTCCTGTGAATTCTTGTGTTTTTTTTATCCATTCGTGTGGTTCTTACGAATTCTGGTGAACTCTTTCAGATTCACAAGCTCCAGTCCGAGAACTTGCAGATCCGTCAGCAGGCGGGGCCCATTCACCCAGCGGCCCCCACCCCTACTGAGCGCCCCGAGCACAGCCACATGCCCTCCGCTGCAACGGGAGCCCACCGGCGCGACCGCCATGCCTTCTCCATGTACGAGCCAGGCGCCAGCACGCTCAAGCCCTTCAGCCAGGCACCCATGGACGACCTGGTTAGCCGCCTGCAACCCTTCCACCCTGGGGTGAGTGTGCATGCGGATTGTGGCCCTGCCAATGCTTGCGGTGTGTGTGTGAGAGAGAGACAGAGAGAGAGAGAGAAACCTACGGGCCTACGCGCAGTGGTGAGTTTCAAAAATGTTTCCCACTGGTTTGGAGAGCTCGCTTCGTACTCGCTTCACCTGTGCATGAATATAGGAGAGGGAAGAGTGGGGGCTAGTGGGCAGATCCAGCCAGAGGTGGTATTTGCCACAGGGGTGGGATTAAAATATTGTAACAACTGGTTCTGTGAGCATGGTTGTTAGGTGGGCGAGGCCATGTTGGGGTGGGGGGTGGCTTTTGTTTGTTTTTTTTGCAGCAACCTCCCCTCCCCATTTTTGGGGCCTTCTGGGCCTCAAGGAAGCCCCCTGAGGGGCATTTTTGCTCCTTGGAAGCTTCCCTGGGGCTCAGGAATAAAAAAAAATAAAAACGGAGCATGGGGAGCATGCAGCATCCCCCCTGTGCTCTGTTTTGGGCCTCCTGTGCCACAGGGGAGGCTCCTGGGGGGCATTTTTGCTCTCCGAAGGCAACAAAAAAAAATGGAAGGGGGTTGTTGAGGTAATCCCTCGTTAGGAGAATGAGCGCATACAGGGAGACGTATCTGAGAGTCGTGTTTGAATAATACACACACAGCACACAGATACCCTGTACAGTAAATGTAGGGTTTTACTTCCAGACAGTTTAAGCAAAGTCCAAACTAAGCAATCCAAAAGTCATTCACAGGTAAATCAGCCAGTTTTTCAATCCAGGGATAATCCAAATATCAAAGTCCAGTGTCAAAAACAGTTCAGTATCAGACTTACATTAAATCCAGTAATATCAGTCAATTAGAAGAAAATGGAGGAACGGCAGTACTTTCCGACAGAAGGAAACAGAGATACTCAGACATACTCTCTTCTGAGACTAAGACTAAAACAACCCAGGTTTCTGGCTCCATCTTATGGCTGTTTGAGAAACCACACCCAATTGCATGCTCTTGCATTCCCTTAAAGATACAGTACTAAAATGTTTATCCTGGTTTATATATTTCTAACCCAAATACCTGTTAGGTGACTTATATTCCTAACAGGGGTGGGGGGAGCTGTGCAGTCAGTGATGTCATGCGACTGGGCAGAGAGAGTCAGGGTCAGCCAGGGGCACTTTTTGCCGGTTCTCCAAATTCCGCAGAATTGTAACCACCGGTTCTATAGAACCGCTCTGAACCGGTAGAACCCTAACCCCCTGATTTCCCGGTTCTCCGAACGAGTCAAAATTTTTGCTGCCGGCCCACCAGAACTGGTCCGAACCAGCTGAACACCCCCCCCCCCACATGGGGCAAGAAGAGGTTACAGGGTTTCTAGCAAGACGACAAATGCCAGGTGGCCACACAGATCTCGAAGAAGCCCGCACAAGTGCAAGAAATGTCCACGGATCAGGGGAAAGTGTGTGACTTAACACACCCCTCTTGACCCCTGTTTTGACCCTTTCCAGGAGTCCGACGAAGACGGGATGTATTCCGTCCACAGCCAACCCAACATTTACCGAGTACGTAAGTTTTTGGAGGAGACGGAACAGATCCTGCCTCGCGTGCCTTTCTCCCTCTGGTTGCCTCCTTTGGGGGGGGGATTCCAAGACCCCCTCCCCACCCAAGGTTTTCCCCACTGTGGTACTCCCAGCTGATTGATCCGTCTTTCTTTTGGCCTTTCAGATCCGGAAGGGGGGCTCCATTTCGGCCATGCCGTTCCCTCCGTCGTCTTCTCCGCTGGTGGTGGGCCCACCAGAGGGCAGCGGGCGCCACTTGGTGAGTGGAGGCAGACTGCATTGGTGAGGGGAGGAGAGGGGGACTTGGGAGGGAGGGAGGGAAAGGGAAGGAAGGAAGGAAGGAGGGAGGGAGGGAGGGAGGAAGGAAGGAAGGAAGGAAGGAAGGAAGGAAGGAAGGAAGGAAGAGTGGAAGCAGGAAGAAGGAAGGAAAGGAAGGAAGGAAGGAAGATCTCATGTGTGAAAAACAATTATATGGAGAAAAGGAAGAGAAAGGAAGGGGGAGGGAGGAAAGGGAAGGAAAGAATGGAGAGAAGGGAGGAAGGAAGGGAGAGAAGGATGGATGAAGGAACGAAGGAAGTGAAGGAAGGAAGAAATGAGGTGAAAAGCAATTATAAGGAGAAAAGTAAGGGAAAGGAGAAGGGCAGGCAGGAAAGGAAGGAAGGAAAGGAGGGATGTAGGAATGAAGGAAGGAGAGGGAGGGAGGGAAGAAGGAAAGGAAGGAAGAAAGGAATCATGGGAAAAGCAATTATAAGGAGGAAGGGGAGGGAAGGGAAGGGGAGGGAGAGAAGGAAAGAAAGGAAAAGAAAGGAAAGGAAAAGGAGGAAGGTCATGTGTAAAAAACAATTATATAGAGAAAAGGAACAGAAAGGAAGGGGAGGGAAAGATGAAAGGGAAAGAAGGGAGGAAGAGAGGAAGGAATGGAGAGGGAGGAAGGAAGCAAGAGAAGGATGGAGGAAGGAAGGAATAATGTGAAAAACAAGGAGAAAAGGAAGGGGAGGGAGAGGAGGAAGGAAGGAAGGAAGGAAGGAAGGAAGGAAGGAAGGAAGGAAGGAAGGTCAAGGGAAGAGAAATGCTTTGTCCATGTGGGGACAAAAATAATGTCGGGGGAGGCCATACTTGTTTGTGCTGGGAATTTGTTGCCAAGGTGGAGACTCCTAGTGGGGATCGTCCCCCCACCACAGCGAAGATCATGTTTCCCATAAACCCCTGCAGATGTCAGGGTTCTCTTCCCTGCAGCCCAACCCCTTCAGGTCCCCCCAAGTCACCCCATAAAACTCAAAATTACAAGCCCTCTTTCCCCCCTCCCCATCCAGCCCCCTCCCCAATTCCATGGCCTGATATTTTTTTCCCCCTTTCTTTCTTTCTCTCTCCTTCCTCCCCAGAGCGGGAAACTCGACCGGCACGGCAGCGGCACGGACAGCGACTACGACAACACGCAGGGGAGCGACCTGCCCCTTAGGTGAGCCAGCTCTCACCTGTCCTTGGGGGGGGACTCTGCAGACCCTCTGCCTGGGGTGGGGGGAGAGAGATCTGACCTTAGCTTCGCTTTTGCCTTTTGGCCATTATTAGATTTAAGATGGAATTTACTGAATAATGAAATAAAAGCATGGGATAAATTTGCAAATGTGACAGATAAAAAGCATAAAGGTATGATGAATTTAGAATTATAAATTGAAAATGTACAGAAAATAAGTGTAAAGAAAATAAGAATAATGGAGAAAATTTATTGAAAATGGAAGTAATGGTTTGATATTGTTCTGACCCCATGCCCTTTTCCAACAAATCAAACACAATCCAAAGGGAACAGAAACCTTTTAATACTTCTGTAAAATAATTAGCTGTGATAAGCACAAGCCTTGCCAAATTTGTGCAAGACTTGCTGAAAGATAACAGATAAGAAATAATTGGCAAAATAAAAATCTTCAAACACAAACTCAGGATACTGGAATGTCCACGAGGCTGGAGTTTCAAAACGTCTTTGCTTTCTGCAAAGAAGGTTCATTTCACAGCTGGCTTTTATCTTCTTAAAGGAGAAGCCATTACCTTGCAGCCTTACTCCTGAGTCGCCCGTGCTGTTGTAGCTGGTCTTGCCTGCGAGCAATCTTACGTGCACTTGACACAGGCTCCTCGGGAACCTCCTTATCGCTGCTGCCAGCCCCCAAAATCTCTGAAGGCAGCAGTCCACTCCCCAATGGTTCTGGCCCCTCATCTGAGTCCTCGCTCTCCTCAGTCGTCCACACCAGCAGCCGGCTAACCACCACAGATACAGAATTGAATGTGAAAGATAAATATATCCTAAGGCCATGTTTGCACTGGTGCAAAAACCTGGAACCACGTTGTTCACGGAAAAAGATGTTTTTAAAATATAAAAATATAAAAAGTTATTGTTGAGCAAACGTCTTAAACGCCCATTTCCCTTGTAAAAGGGTCTTTTGGCAGTTTGCAATTAAAAATCGCTGTAATAAAATAGTAAAAGCCCAAATACAGCTAGTCCTCGACTGTCCAAATGGTGTAGGTGGGGTTTCCTGCTTCAGCTGGGGTGGGGGGTGGGGGAGGGTGGGGGGTTGGACTAGAAGACCTCCAAGGTCCCTTCCAACTGTTATTCTATTCTATTTATGCATGGACCTCCACTATCAAAATTATTTGCAGTAACCATGCAGGCTAGGGGATTCTAGAAGTTGAAGTTCACACATCTTAAGAGTTACCAAGTCTAGAATCTAAATCATTCTTTATGCTTGAACTTCCAACTCCCAGAATCTTTTGCAATCATGAGGCTGGCTGGGGAATTTTGGAAGTCTACGATACAAATTTGCAACAGCCCTGAAAAAAAAATGACTTAGGACTGTTTTTCACACTTAATGACCGTTGCAGCCTCCCTATGGCTGCCATGGAATGAAAATTCAGACCCTTGGCAACCGATTCATATTTATGACGGTTACAGTGTCCCAAGGTCACATGAAAGTCTTTTCCGACCTTTTCTGACCGGTGAAGTCCATGGATGGAGGCCAGATATTCACTTAACGACTGTGTCACTCACTTATCAACTGCAATGATTCACTTAACAACGGTGGCCAGAAAGGTCGTAAAAGGAGGCAAAGCACATTTAAGAAATGTCTCACTTAACAACATAAATTTTGAGTTCAATTGTGATCGTATGGTGAGGACCACCTGTAAATCTATCTATCTATCTATCTATCTATCTATATCTATCTATCTATCTATCTATCTATCTATCTATCTATCTATCTATCTATCTATCTATCTATCTATCTATCTATATATATATATATATATATATAAATAAAAGTGAAATACCCCTCACGCATCATCACAAAATCTCCACAACCGTAAAGCCTACAAACTTGAAATTTGGCCTGAAGGTTCCTCTTGGCTTCTAGGGGCTCCCTAAGAAAGGATTTTTCCAAATGACCCTCAGAGCATTTAGAGTATTTCCTATATTATTATTCTTATTATTATTAACACGCTTCTGATGCTAAGAAATTCTACGCCCTTTCCCCACCTGAAAAAAAAGAAATCTCTTCCAAAGGCAAAACACAAGCAGAGGAGTTTCACTTTCAGTTTTAGATCGCCAAGCAGGTTTAGTACAGAACAGTTGAGCTATGCCACGCCCAGGCTCCTTGCTGTCTCCTCCTTGCTCACACAGCAAATACTCTTTCAGTTTCCAAACAGCCCTCAGCTCTCTCACACACTGACAGGACGCTAACCAGATGAATACCGATGGACACTGGTAGGACAGAGGCAGAATGTTTCAACTTCCTTATTTTCCTCCCGCAAAACTAAGCCCCACCATATAGTTTCTTGCTCACACAGCAAATACTGTTTCAGTTTCCAAACCGCCCTCCGCTCTCTCTCACACACACTGACAGGACCCCTAGCCAGATGAATACCGATGGAGGCTGGTAGGCAGAGGCAGAATTTTTTCCCCCCTTATTTTCCTCCCCCCCAAACTAAGCCCAATCGCATAGTTTCGTAGTGAAGCACGGGGGGGGGGGGAGGAATCGAGCCAGTTTAAGATTTAAAAAAAATAAAATTAAAATAAGATGTCAAACAGCTTTATAATATGACCCCAAAAATGTAATTTTGGTGGGGGGGGGTTGTTTTTTTGCAACCCTTCTCAACCCCTAATTGAGACAAGCAAGGGGGCACTTCTGATCTTTGTCACCTGCCCCTCCCCTGTCCTGCCCCTCCCTCTCCCCCTTCCTTCCAGCTGCATGGAGGGGAAGCGCTTCCTGGAGCTGGGCAAGGAGGAGGATTCGCACCTGGAGCCGGAGCTGATGGAAGGCGACCTGGACGGCGGCCTCCCCAGCACGGAGGACGTCATTCTCAAAACGGAGCAGGTGACCAAGAACATCCAGGAACTTCTCAGGGCGGCCCAGGAGTTCAAACACGACAGGTGAGGAAGGGGCTTCCCGGAGGCCCTTTGTTTCTGGGGTCCTCAGGTAAGGGCGGGGGGGGCCTGGGCGGGGATGGAGGAGACCTCTCTGGCCAAGGACGATGGTCTTGGGGAAGGACCCGGGGTGAAGAGTGGAGGATCAGGAAGCTCAATTATTTGGGTGAGTCAAAATTTGGGGCGGGGGGAGTTCCTTGGCCAACGGACTTGTCTCAAGACATCAATTCGAATTGGATCGTAATTCATTTAAATCCCATTTCAGTTGTTAAGGGAATGCTTGATAGGTCCCAAATGAGGCTCTGGCTGGGGGATTCTGGGAGTGGAAGCCCTCCCCTCTTAAAGAAGGCTGGCTGGGGGATTCTGGGAGAGGAAGCCCTCCCCTCTTAAAGCAGGCTGGCTGGGGGATTCTGGGAGTGGAAGTCCTCCCTTCTTAAAGCATGCAGGCTGGGGGATCCTGGGAGTGGAAATCCTCCCCTCTTAAAGCATGCAGGCTGGGGGATTCTGGGCATGGAAGTCCTCCCCTCTTAAAGCAGGCTGGCTGGGGGATTCTGGGAGTGGAAGCCCACACCTCTTAAAGCAGGCTGGCTGGGGGATTCTGGGAGAGGAAGCCCTCCCCTCTTAAAGCAGGCTGGCTGGGGGATTCTGGGAGTGGAAGTCCACCCTCTTAAAGCAGGCTGGCTGGGGGATTCTGGGAGTGGAAGTCCACCCTCTTAAAGCAGGCTGGCTGGGGGATTCTGGGAGTGGAAGCCCTCCCCTCTTAAAGCAGGCTGGCTGGGGGATTCTGGGAGTGGAAGCCCTCCCCTCTTAAAGCAGGCTGGCTGGGGGATTCTGGGAGTGGAAGTCCTCCCCTCTTAAAGCAGCTGGCTGGGGGATTCTGGGAGTGGAAGCCCTCCCCTCTTAAAGCAGGCTGGCTGGGGGATTCTGGGAGTGGAAGTCCTCCCCTCTTAAAGCAGGCTGGCTGGGGGATTCTGGGAGTGGAAGCCCTCCCCTCTTAAAGAAGGCTGGCTGGGGGATTCTGGGAGTGGAAGCCCTCCCCTCTTAAAGCAGGCTGGCTGGGGGATTCTGGGAGTGGAAGTCCTCCCCTCTTAAAGCAGCTGGCTGGGGGATTCTGGGAGTGGAAGTCCTCCCCTCTTAAAGCATGCTGTCTGGGGGATTCTGGGAGTGGAAGCCCTCCCCTCTTAAAGCAGGCTAGCTGGGGGATTCTGGGAGTGGAAGCCCTCCCCTCTTAAAGCAGGCTGGCTGGGGGATTCTGGGAGTGGAAGCCCTCCCCTCTTAAAGCAGGCTGGCTGGGGGATTCTGGGAGAGGAAGCCCTCCCCTCTTAAAGCAGGCTGGCTGGGGGATTCTGGGAGTGGAAGCCCTCCCCTCTTAAAGCAGGCTGGCTGGGGGATTCTGGGAGAGGAAGCCCTCCCCTCTTAAAGCAGGCTGGCTGGGGGATTCTGGGAGTGGAAGTCCACCCTCTTAAAGCAGGCTGGCTGGGGGATTCTGGGAGTGGAAGCCCTCCCCTCTTAAAGCAGGCTGGCTGGGGGATTCTGGGAGTGGAAGCCCTCCCCTCTTAAAGTAGGCTGGCTGGGGGATTCTGGGAGTGGAAGCCCTCCCCTCTTAAAGCAGGCTGGCTGGGGGATTCTGGGAGTGGAAGCCCTCCCCTCTTAAAGCAGGCTGGCTGGGGGATTCTGGGAATGGAAGTCCGTCCCTCTTAAAGCAGGCTGGCTGGGGGATTCTGGGAGTGGAAGCCCTCCCCTCTTAAAACAGGCTGGCTGGGGGATTCTGGGAGTGGAAGCCCTCCCCTCTTAAAGGATGCTGGCTGGGGGGTTCTGGGAGTGGAAGTCCTCCCCTCTTAAAGGATGCTGGCTGGGGGGTTCTGGGAGTGGAAGTCCTCCCCTCTTAAAGGATGCTGGCTGGGGGATTCTGGGAATGGAAGCCCTCCCCTCTTAAAACAGGCTGGCTGGGGGATTCTGGGAGTGGAAGCCCACCCCTCTTAAAGCAGGCTGGCTGGGGGATTCTGGGAGTGGAAGCCCTCCCCTCTTAAAGAAGGCTGGCTGGGGGATTCTGGGAGTGGAAGCCCTCCCCTCTTAAAGAAGGCTAGCTGGGGGATTCTGGGAGTGGAAGCCCTCCCCTCTTAAAGTAGGCTGACTGGGGGATTCTGGGAGGCCACATGTACAAATAGTTGTAAGTTGAGGAGTATCCCTGTTTTATGCCGAGTCCCATTATCTCCAGAATCCCTGCAGCTCCGCTCATCCTGTATCTGACTGTCTCCCTGTTCCCCCCCAGCAGCTTTGTCCCGTGTTCGGAGAAAATCCATACGGCGGTCACAGAAATGGCATCGCTTTTCCCCAAGGTAAGGGAGCCGAGAAGTCGTTTCCTTCCCCTCTTGCCATTCCAGCAAGGTGGGATGTGGGTGACGTTCCCCTACAAAAGACCCCCAGGAATGCTCAATAAATCTCTCTGTGAATCTTGGGGGTCTCCAGCCTTGGGAGTTAGAGATGGGAAAATCTGGGAAGGAAAAAGGCAGAAAAATTGGAGGAAAACCTACCCCACCACTTCCCCCCCCCCTGTTTTTTTGCAAAGGCGTTTGGAAAAATGAAAAAACAAAACCCAACTGGCCCCGGGTCCTGTTTTTTTTGAGGACCGTTGTAACTTCAAACGGTCACTAAGTGAACCTTTGTAAGTCGAGGACTATCTCTAGATATCTGTTGCCAAGATCTTGAATTTTTGGCCTTCGCGGGAGGCTGCAACGGTTGTACGCGGCCAGGGATTGGGCAGGGAGGTTGGACTAGATGACCTACAGGATCCCTTCCCAACTGATTATCTGTTATCAAGTACGAAAACTGGTCCCGAGTCCCTTTTATCAGTTCCCTCGTCACTTCGAACGGTCACTAAGTGAATTGTCGTACGTCGGGGACCACCTGTAGATACCCGTTGCCAAGAGCTGGAATTTTGGCCTTGCGGGAGGCTGCGACCTTCGAAGTGACCCTGTGCCCCCCCCAAAAAAAACGGTCACTGAGTCACTGAGTCCCTTGTAACTTCCGTCGCCAAGTGAACTGTCGTTACGTGGAGGGCCACGCGTCAGCGTCTCCCATATCCCCTTTTGCCCGCAGAAACCGGCCCTGGAAACGGTGCGCAGCTCCCTCCGCCTGCTCAACGCCAGCGCCTACCGGCTGCAGAGCGAGTGCCGTAAGACGGTGCCGCCGGAGCCCGGCGCCTCCGTGGACTACCAGCTCCTGACGCAACAGGTCATCCAGTGCGCCTATGACATCGCCAAGGCCGCCAAGCAGCTGGTCACCATCACTACCCGCGAGAAGAAACAGTGAGGGCGGGGGAGGAAGGGGAGGGGTCTCCTCCCTTGGTTCCTCCCCCCCCACCCCAAAACACCCCCCCTCCCTTCCTCCCCAGGGGGGTGGGTGGGGTCAATTGCTACGCCCTTCCCTCTGCTTGGCACAACCGGGCAGCGATAAGAAGAGGAGGGAGGGGTCCCTGGTGGGGAGGGGGACCTGAGGCGGGCAAGGGGAGCCCTGGGCCATCCAGAAACTGGTGGTGTAAATAACCCCCTCCCCTCCCCTCTGTCTCTCCCCCTCCTCTTCCTCCCTTCCAGGAAGGACCTCTCCCTTCCCCCCATATATAGCGCGTGGATCTGTCCGTCCGTCCGTGTCCCCTCCCTCTCGCCCTCCCTCATCCGTGCCCACCTGTCTGTATAGAGAGAGAGAGAGAGACCAAGTGTGGGGCACACCTGGCATATTTGCCCCCCCCACTCCTCCCCTAATAGTGTTAACACTGGAATAAGAGCAAGCCACTGAGATTGGAGCAGCCCCTCCCCTCCCCCCAAAACCCTGGGCTCTTCTGCTCCCCTTCCTCCCCCGTTTCTCTCTCCCTCTCCCTCCCTCTCTCTTTGTGCCTGCATCCTGCGGTAACCGGGGGAGTGGCAGGGGGGGGAAGCGTTGTGTGGATGTGTGTGTGTCCCCCCTCCCCCGCCCGCAGAGAAAGCTGTGAAGCTAAGGCCAGTCGTGGAGGTGGGGGGGGTTGGGGGGGGAGTCGGGGGGGGAGGTAGAGCAGGGTACCTGGGCGCCACGCTGGAATCTCTGGTTTCGAAATCTTGTACATTTGTAACAAATAAACAGAGGAGGCCACAACGGCAAGCCGGGTGTGTGGATTGTGGTAGCGGCTGGACGGGTGGGGAGGAGGGGGAGGGTCTCTCGATGCGCCTTGAGACACCTGGGAGGGGGGGGGGCTGTTGAGGCAGCTTTCTGTTGCAAGGATCCAGGACAAGGAGTCAGCAACCTGTTGCTCTGGAGCCGCATGCAGCTCTTTTGGCCCTTTGCTGCATCTCCCTGTCGGCTGAGCTTACCAACCAGCCTGCCTTTGAACGATGGAGGAATTAAGGGGGGGGGGAGGTTGGGGATGGGAGCTGCCCCCCCCCAGTGCTGAGCCTTGGGCGGTGGGCCAGCAACATTTAAGAGGGGCTGCCAGGTTCACAAGGAAGGGTTAAAAAGGGGCGAGATGCCCATTCTGCCTATTTGGAACCGGAGCACTTACGGCGCTTTTAAGTTTAAAGAGTTCGCAGTGCCTTGCAGGTGTATGGACTTCAACTCCCAGAATTCCTAGTTCCCGGCCAGAGAGAATTCTGGGAGTCGAAGTCCATACGTACGAAAGATGCGTCATCCATACAACAACTGGGAGTTGAATTTCTGCTGCTAAGTGAGGTGAGGGCGTTGCCCAATTTTGCAACCATTTTTGCCCTCCCTGGAGGATTTTTAAGAAGACCACCGGACAGCCATTGGCCCAGAATGGTCTCTAGGCCAGTGGTTTGGACTAGAAGACCTCCCGGGTCCCTTGCAACCCTGTTATTCTGTGTTCTAAATCGCTGGCAGTCATTAAGCAAATCAAATGGTCGTTAAGCAAATTGGCTTCCCCCCCCGCCTGGTTGTCGGGAAGCCAGCCAGGAAGCTTGCAAATGATGGGTTGCATGACTCCCAAGATGCTGCCACCGCTTCACCATAAGGCATGCAGGTTACCAAGCACCCAAATTTAGACTGTACGATTGTGGGAATGCTGCAACGGTCGTAAGTGCGAGGAGCCAGAGACTTGAGTGCCGTTGCAACTTTGGACGGGTATATAAAGAACGGTTGTAAAGTCGAAATCTACTGGGTCAGGTGTTCCTTCTCGTGGAAGGAAATGGGAGGAAGGGAAGGGAAGAATAAGAAGGGGAGAAAAGGAAGGGGAGGTGGGAAGAAGGGAAGGGAAGAAGAGGGAAAGGAAGAGAGGAAGGGGGAAGAAGGGAAGGAGAAAGGAAAGGAGAGAAAGGAAGGGAGAGAAGAAGGAAGGAGATGGGAGGGAGGGAAGGGGGAGAAAATGGAGAGGAATGGGAAGGATGGAAAGAAGGAAGGAAATGGGAGGGAGGAAGAGAAGGGGAGAATAAGAAGGGGAGAGAAGGAAGGGAGGTGGGAAGAAGGGAAGGGAAGAAGGAAGGAAGGGGGGAAGAAGGGAAGGAGAAAGGAAGAGAGAAGAAGGAAGCAGATGGGAGGGAGGGAAGGAGGAGAAAATGGAGAGGAATGGGAAGGAGGGAGAGAGGAAGGAAGGAAAATGGGAGGGAGGGAAGAAAGAAGGAATAAGAAGAAGCCTTATTTCACATGCATGCCAGTTACCCAATCATCAGCTGTCGGTGATGCGCTTGCATGCCCAGTGTGGTTCTTCTGGGCGAGCTCTCATGTGGCAGCAGAAGTAGCTTAGTGTGCCACTTCTGACACGCATGCCATAGGTTCACCAACACGGATGTAAGGTCTCGGGGAGGGGGGATTCCAATTTTTTAACAACCAGTTCTGTGGGTGGGCATGGCTTTTTTTTTTCTTTTTTCTTTTGGAATAGCTGATCGTTGGGGGAAAAAAAAAAGAAATATCTTAAGGCAGCGGTGGCAAGCCTTTTTGGGCTCCTGTGCCAAAAATGATGCATGCGCTTTGCAGGCTTGCACTTGTGTGCCAGAACCAGAAGCCAATGCATGCCCCCCCCCTCCAGCCCCCTACACATGCATGCGCAATCTCCGTCTGCTTCCCCACCTCTGCTGCCCCCTTACTGGCACTACTCCTCACAGCTGATTTTTGGCTGTTGGGGGGCCTTTTTCAGCCTCCCAGAGGCTTGAGGAAGGCTTCTTGCAGGTTTTGCAGGCCAAAAAAGAGGCCCGTTTCATCACTATCGATATTTTCGGAAAAACAGGAAGTGACAAAACAGGCCTATTATTCGGCCGGCAAAGCCTGCAGAGGCTTTTTTTTTTTTTTAAAGCCTCGGGGAGGCCAAAAAAAAGCCTCAAACTGGCCGAAAATCAGCTGTGAGGTGCACGCATGCACAGGGAGATAAGATTGCCGGCAGCTCGTGTGCCGGCCCAAGTGGCTCTGCGTGCCAAGCCACACAGGTTTGCCATCACGGCCTTAAGGAGTCATGCGCGATAAGGACTGACTGGGCGGAGAGGGGTGGGCCCAGCCAGGGCCACGATTCGTCGGTTCTCTGAACTGCGCAGAATCATAACAACCGGTTCTATTGAACCGGTGCGAACCGGTAGAATCCCACCCCTTGAAGGTCTCCTTCTGTGGGCAGAGGGTTGATCTAGAAGACCTCCAAGGTCCCTTCCAGCCCTAGGATTCCGTGCAGCAAGTTAAAACATGGTTTGCTAGCTGTGGGCGGGGGTAATGTGGAGTCTTTGGAGGACTGTGCCGGGGGAGCATGGTGCAAAGAACACCTGTGGTGCTTCAGGCAGCTGTATGTAGGAAAATATACTTTATTGAGTATGAAAAATGAATGCAGCGGTCAGGGCTGGAGCCCCTCCCTCCCTCCTTGGGCGGTGGGCTTTGGGCTTCAGACCGGGTGGGCCAGGCGAGGCCTTCAGGCGGCACTGTCATCGTCGTTGCTGGAGGAGCTGGCCGGGAGCAGCTGTGGCGGCTGAAGCGGCTGCCGTGGGCGCCTGGGGCGCCTGGGGCGTGAGAAGAGACGGTGCTTCATGACAGCTGCAGGGTGGGAGAAATAAGAAGAAGGGAGAAAGAGAAGAAGGGAAGGAAAGGAGGGAGAGGAAGGAAGGAAGGAAATGGGAGAGGGAGGGAGGGAGACGGGAAGGAGGGAGGGAGGGAATGGAAGGAGAGAGGATGAAAGGAAAGAAGGAAGGAGGGAATGAGGGGAGGGAGGAATAAGGGGAGAGAGGAAGGAAAGAATATGAGGGAATAAGAGAAGGGAATGGAAGGAGGGGGAGAGGAAGGAAGAAAGGAATATAAGACATGAAAATAAGGGAAGGGAAGGAGGGAGAGGGAAGGGAGATGGGAAGAAGGAAAGGAGGAAATGAATAAGAAGAAGGGAAGGGAATTAGGAAAGGAGAAAGGAATAGAAAAAGGAGGGAAGGAAAGGAGATGAGAGGGAAGAATGGAATAAGGGAAGGGAGGGAAAGGAAAAAGGAAGGAAGAAAAAAGAAAGACAGGAAAGGAGAGAAAGGGAAGGAAGAAGAAAGGAAGGACATGGGAGGGAGGGAGGAATATGAAGAAGGGAATAAAGAGGGAAAGAGAAAAGGGAGGGAGGGAGGAAGTAAATAAGAGAAAGAGGGAGAAAGGAAGGAAAGGAAGGGAGGGAGGGAAGAAGGGAAGGGAATAAGGGGAGAGAAGGAAGGGAGATGGGAAGAAGGCAGGGAGGAAGAGAGGAAGGAAGGGAGGGAAGAAGGGAAAGAGAAAGGCAGAAAGAATAAGGAAGAGAAAAGAAAGGAGAGCAGAAGGAAGGAGATGGGAGGGAAGGGAAAATGGAGGGGAATGAGAAGAAGGGAGGACGGAAAGAAGGAAGGAAAATGGGAGGGAGGAATAAGAGAAGGAGGGAATTGGGAGGGAGGGAAGAATATGAAGAAGGGAATAAAGAGAGGAAGGTGGAGAGAAAAAGAGAGGGAGGAAGTAGATAAGGGAAGGAGAGGGAGAAAGGAAGGAAGAGGAAGGGAGCGAGGAAGGAAGAAAATAGGAATAGGAAGAAGGGGAGAGAAAAGGAAGTGAATAAGAAGAAGGGAAGGAGAGGAAAGGAGAAAAGAAGGGAGAGTAAAAGGAAGGAAGGGAGAGAGAGAAGGAAGGGGAAATGGAGAGGAATGGGAAGGAGGAAGGAAGGGAGGGAGATGGGAGGGAGGGAATAAGGGAAGGAGAGAAAGGAAGAAAGGAAAGGAAATAGGGAGGAATAGGAAGAAGGGAAAAGGAAGTGAATAAGAAGAAGGGAAGGAGAGGAAGGGAGAAAGGAAGGGAGAGTAGAAGGAAGGGAGAGTGGAAAGGAAGGAAGGGGAAATGGAGAGGAATGGGAAGGAGGGAGAGAGGAAGGGAAAGAAGGAAAGGAGCAAGGAGAGGCAACAGAAGGAAGAAAGGAAGGAGGGAGAGGATGGCATCAGCACCAACTGGCTCCGTCCAGAAGGCTCTGATCTCAGAGGGCGGCTGATTCTGGAAACCCAACAGTGTGGCCAGTGCTAACTGGACTCCATACCAAGAATTCACTTTTTTTGGGGGGGGGGCGGAGGGGGGCTTTAGCCAGAGGAGCGTTTCTCAGCTGGCAGGGGGATTCTGGGAGTTTGGTGACCCCCCCTCTTAAAGCAGAAGTCCTCCACCTTGGCCCCTTTAAGACTTGAGGACTTCAACTCCCAGAGTTCTTCCACCAGCCATGTTGGCTGAGGAATTCTGGGAGTTGAAGTCTACAAAGTCTTAAAGGGTCCACGGCTGAGAAAGGCTGGACCCAGAACATTGGTTGGCACCTGCCATGGCGATCAAAACCGTGCCCCCCCCTTTTTTTTTTAACTTTGCCCACGTTTGTTCAGGAGTTCTCAAGTCAACAACCTCCCTTGGGACAATTCTGTCACTAAATGAAGCAGCTGCATCCGATTTTATGACCTCGTCTGCCAGCCGGCCGTTAAGCAGCTCCCTGCGCTCGGGAAATGAATTGCACGGTCCTTAAGAATGCCCATTGGGGTCATTAAGTCGAGAACGCTTGCTTGGGTAGTGGGATGGACTAGATGACCTACAAGGTCCCTTCCGACTGTGATGACCTGTTTAATCTGTTTAAACTGCCTGTATTCGGCAGAACACTCCCCAAATTGGGCGCATCTGCCTCTCCCACCCACCCCTCTCCCCCCCCATCCCAAAGACACACCCTGGTCCCACGGGCCCGACTTACTGGCCACCGTCTCGCGCCCTTCCTCGCTGCTGGTCATCCAGTAGAGGCTTGGCCCGCGGCGGCATTTCCGGTGCAGACGGGTGTACAGTATGGCCAGGGTGAGGAGCACCAGCAAGAAAATCAGGGCGCTGGCGGCCCAGGCTGCTTCCTCTGTGCGCGGGGTGGGCACACGGAGACCCTCCGGATGAGCCTCCGCTTGCTGGGCCACCACGGTAGACCGCTGGCTGTCTGGGCATCGGCACCCAGCCTTGTGTGTTGCACCGGCATCTGTGGTTGCACTGGGCAGAGGTGGTCGTGCGCCTCGTTTGGTGGCACGCCCATGCCCAAGATCCACGCTGGCACTGCCCGGGAGCTTCTGGAGGGTCCTTCGGGCCAGGTCAGCTGGCTTCCAAGGGTCCTTCTCTACCCTGAAGTTGAGCCAAGCTGAGGTCAAGCGGCTTTGGTCCTCTTGGGCACGGCCAGCCTTGGATGCCAGTCTCTTGGTGCCACTTGGGGCAGGGTGAGGGAGGAAGACGGCACGGCGGCGTCTACTGTGTGCCCACAAGGGCTGGACTATGGGCAGCCTCTCCCAGAGGGGGGGGAGCAGCTTCTGGAGGGACAGGGAGGAGTTGGCGTTTTATTTTAAATTTTTGGTACCTTTCACTTCATCACTAGTCCAACCCAAGACTAGATTAGAATTAACTTTAAATTTTAATGGTTATTGCACAAGATATTTGTACCCAGAGGACACACTATTTAATGGAAGATGGGATGGTTTGTCTTAAAGTAATAACAATAACAACAACAACAACAACAATAACAAAATAATAATAAAATAATGATGATGACGAGGAGGAGGAGGAAGAAAGGAGGAGGAGGAGGAGGAGGAGGGAGGAGAAGAAAGGAGGAGGAGGAGGAGGAGGAGGAAGAAAGGAGGAGGAGAAGGAAGAAGGAGGAGGAGGAGAAGGGGAGGAGAAGAAAGGAGGAGGAGGAGAAGGAAGAAAGAAGGAGGAGGAGAAGGAGAAGAAGGAAGAAGGAGGAGAAGGGGGAGGAGAAGAAAGGAGGAGAAGGAAGAAAGAAGGAGGAGGAGAAGGAGAAGAAGGAAGAAGGAGGAGAAGGGGGAGGAGAAGAAAGGAGGAGAAGGAAGAAAGAAGGAGGAGGAGGAGGAAGAAAAGGAGGAGGAGGAGAAGGAGAAGAAGGAAGAAGGAGGAGAAGGGGAGGAGAAGAAAGGAGGAGGAGGAGAAGGAAGAAAAGGAGGAGAAGGAGAAGAAGAAGGAAGAAGGAGGAGAAGGGGGAGGAGAAGAAAGGAGGAGGAAGAAAGGAGGAGGAGGAGGAGGAAGAAAGAAGGAGGAGGAGAAGGAAGAAAAGGAGGAGAAGGGGAAGGAGAAGAAAGGAGGAGGAGGAAGAAAGGAGGAGGAGGAGGAAGAAGAGGAGGAGAAGGAGAAGGAGGAAGAAGGGGGAGGAGAAGAAAGGAGGAGGAGAAGGAAGAAAGAAGGAGGAGGAGGAGGAAGAAAGGAGGAGGAGGAGAAGGAGAAGGAGAAGAAGGAAGAAGGAGGAGGAGGGGGAGGAGAAGAAAGGAGGAGAAGGAAGAAAGGAGAAGGAGGAAGAAGAGGAGGAGAAGGAGAAGAAGAAGGAAAAAGGAGGAGAGGGAGGAGGGGGAGGAGAAAGGAGGAGAAGGAAGAAAGAAGGAGGAGGAGAAGGAGAAGAAGGAAGAAGGAGGAGAAGAAAGGAGGAGAAGGAAGAAAGAAGGAGGAGGAGGAGGAAGAAAAGGAGGAGAAGGAGAAGGAGAAGAAGGAAGAAGGAGGAGAAGAAAGGAGGAGGAGGAGGAGGAAGGAGGAGGAGGAGGAGAAGGGGAGGAGAAGAAAGGAGGAGGAGGAGAAGAAGGAAGAAGGAGGAGAAGGGGGAGGAGAAGAAAGGAGGAGGAGGAGGAAGAAGAGGAGGAGAAGGAGAAGGAAGAAGGGGGAGGAGGAGGAAGAAAGGAGGAGAAGGAGAAGGAGAAGAAGGAAGAAGGAGGAGGAGGAGAAGGGGAGGAGAAGAAAGGAGGAGGAGGAGAAGGAGGAGGAGGAGAAGGGGGAGGAGAAGAAAGGAGGAGGAGGAAGAAAGAAGGAGGAGGAGGAGGAAGAAAAGGAGGAAGAGGAGAAGGAGAAGAAGGGAGGAGGAGGGGGAGGAGGGGGAGGAGAAGAAAGGAGGAGGAGAAGGAAGAAAGGAGGAAGAAGAAAAGGAAGAGGAGAAGGAGAAGAAGGAAAAAGGAGGAGGGGGAGGAGGGGAGGAGAAGAAAGGAGGAGGAGGAGAAGGAGAAGGAGGAAGAAGGAGGAGGAGGAGGAGAAGGAAGAAAGGAGGAGGAGGAGAAGGGGAGGAGAAGAAAGGAGGAGGAGGAGGAGGAAGAAAGAAGGAGGAGGAGAAGGAAGAAAGGAGGAGGAGGAGGAAGAAGAAGAGGAGAAGGAGAAGGAAGAAGGGGGAAGAGGAGGAAGAAAGGAGGAGAAGGAGAAGGAGAAGAAGGAAGAAGGAGGAGAAGAAAGGAGGAGGAGGAGAAGAAGGAAGAAGGAGGAGGAGGAGAAGGGGAGGAGAAGAAAGGAGGAGGAGGAGAAGAAGGAAGAAGGAAGAAGGAGGAGAAGGAGGAGGAGAAGAAAGGAGGAGAAGGAAGAAAGAAGGAGGAGGAGGAGGAGGAAGAAAAGGAGGAGGAGAAGGAGAAGAAGGAAGGAGGAGGAGGAGGAGGAGAAGGAAGAAAGGAGGAGGAGGAGAAGGGGAGGAGAAGAAAGGAGGAGGAGGAGGAGGAAGAAAGAAGGAGGAGGAGAAGGAAGAAAAGGAGGAGAAGGAGAAGAAGGAAGAAGGAGGAGAAGGGGGAAGAGAAGAAAGGAGGAGGAGGAGGAAGAAAGGAGGAGGAGGAGGAAGAAGAGGAGGAGAAGGAGAAGGAGGAAGAAGGGGGAGGAGGAGAAGGGGGAGGAGAAGAAAGGAGGAGGAGGAGAAGGAAGAAAGAAGGAGGAGGAGGAGGAAGAAAGGAGGAGGAGGAGAAGGAGAAGAAGGAAGAAGGAGGAGGAGGGGGAGGAGAAGAAAGGAGGAGGAGAAGGAAGAAAGAAGGAGGAGGAGGAGGAAGAAAAGGAGGAAGAGGAGAAGGAGAAGAAGGGAGGAGGAGGGGGAGGAGGGGGAGGAGAAGAAAGGAGGAGGAGAAGGAAGAAAGGAGGAAGAAGAAAAGGAAGAGGAGAAGGAGAAGAAGGAAAAAGGAGGAGGGGGAGGAGGGGAGGAGAAGAAAGGAGGAGGAGGAAGAAGAGGAGGAGGAAGGGGGAGGAGGAGAAGGGGGAGGAGAAGAAAGAAGGAGGAGGAGGAGGAGAAGGAAGAAAGGAGGAGGAGGAGGAAGAAAGGAGGAGGAGGAGAAGAGGAGGAGGAGGAAAAGGAAGAAAGGAGGAGGAGGAGGAAGAAGAAAGGAGGAGGAGGAGGAAGAGGAGGAAAAGAATGCCAGTTCCTAGGTCCTTGGTTATGACTCAAGTTGTTGAGCTACCAACCACCAGCCCCAATGGCTATGAATCTCACTAAAAATTAACCAATAATAATGAGGAGGAGGAGGAGATTAACAGAGTTGGAAGGGAGCTTGTAGGTCATCTAGTCCAACCCCAGCCCCTGTCCAAGCTGAAGACCTTGCCTACACCATTTCTGACACAGGGCAGTCCGGTCTCTTCTTTGAAAGCCTCCAGGGATGAATTGCATTCTTAAATTGCATCTTAAATGACAGGTCCTTGACTTGCGGCCACAATTCAGCCCAAGATTTCTGCCGCTGACTGAGACTGTCGCTAAGGGAGTTGGGGGGGCATTTTATGACCTTTGATGCCATGGTTGTTAAGTGAATCACCGCCGTTGAGCAACACAACTGTTCGGTGAATCAGGCTTCCCTGTTGTCGAAAGGTCGCGAAAGGGGATGACGGGAAGCTGCGACTGTCATAAATACGAGTCAGCGGCCAGATTTTTGATCACGTGACTGCGGGGAGGCCGCTACAGTCATAAGTGAGAATAAAAAAACAGTCACAATCGCCAGTTGTCTTTTTTTTTAGGGCCGTTTGCAGCTTTGAATGGTCACTAAAGAAACGTCCGTAAGGTGAGGACCAGCTGCAAACACATCCTTGGGGAGTGTGAAGCTTCTTTTCTTTAGTGACTTTTCCTGCTTTGCTTTCCTGCGTTCCTATTGCAAACACTCCTGCCTTCCTTCATAGAAATGTCGTAGAATAACAAAGAGTTGGAAGGGACCTTGGAGGTCACCTAGTCCAACCCGCTGCTCAAGCAGGAGAGCCTTTTCCAATTATTAGCCTCTACCTAGAATCATGCTCACAGCCTCCTGATTGTGAGGCAAGCCCACCGGAGCTGCTTCCTTCTTGGCCCCCCTGGCATGACCCCCTCCCCTCAACCTGCCCCTCCCACCTCATTTTACCTGCTGCGCTGGGCACGCACCTCTGCCGGTCCCCTTCGGCAGCCACCGACGACGGAGACGGGTGTCCAACCCAGGGTCAGCGAAGGCCACTTCGACTTTGGCCGGGTGGAAGGGGGAGCCCCTGGGGATCCAGGTGAGAGGCTGAAAGAGAGGGAGGGGAAGGGAGGGGTGTCACCCATGCCTGCCCTCCCCTCCCCAAGGTCTCAATGGCAGGAGCCCCCACCTGCACTCTGGGGAGGGGGACGATGGGCCCAAGCGGGCAGAATTGGGCAAGGAAGATTTAAAATGAGGCAGGGGGCGGCAGAAGGGATGGTGGGGAGGGGGGGAAGAGAGAGAGAGTTGGTCACTTTTGGGAGACCATGCCCCCCCCCGCCGCCCCCCCCGGCCATTTGGGTGTAAGGCCAGAGGAAGTAAGGCTGAAGCGGGGGGGGGGGGGTGTTGAAGAGCCAGGGGTCTTGTCCCAAGGATCCCTTTTGGGGAGACAGGTAAGACGAGGGATGGAGACAGAGAGAGAGAAAGATGGAGGGAGAGATGGAAAAGGGAGAGAGAAAGAGGGAGAGAGAGAAAAAGAAAGATGGAGAAAAAGGGAAAGATGGAGAGAGAGAGAGAGATGGAGAGAGGGGAGAGAGGGAAAGGGAGAAAGAGGAGAGAAAGATGGAGGGAGAGAGAGAAAGAAAGATTGAGAAAAGGGGAAAGATGGAGAGAGAAAGATGGAGGGAGAGAGATGGAGAAGAGAGAAAAAGAGGAGAGAGAAAGAGAGGGAGAGAAAAAGAAAGATTGAGAAAAAGGGAAAGATTGAGAGAGAGATGGAGAGAGGAAAAGGGAGAAAGAGGAGAGAAAGATGGAGGGAGAGAGATGGAGAGAAAAAGACAGGAGAGAGGAGAGAGAAAGAGAGGGAGAGAAAAAGAAAGATTGAGAGAGAGATGGAGAGAGGGAAAGGGAAAAAGATGAGAGAAAGATGGAGGGAGAGAGAAAGATGGAGAAAAAGGGAAAGAAGGAGAGAGAGGGGAGAGAAAGATGGGGAAGAGAGAGAAAGAGGGAGAGAGATGGAGAGAGAAGGGAGAGAGGGGAAGGGAGAAAGATGGAGGGAGAGAAAGAAAGATTGAGAAAAAGGGAAAGGTGGAGAGAGAGGGGAGAGAAAGATGGGGAAGAGAGAGAAAGAGGGAGAAAGATGGAGGGAGAGAGAAAGTGAGAAAAAGGGAGAGATGGAGAGAGAGTTGGAGAAAGAGGGAGAAAGATGGGGGAGAAAGATTGAGAAAAAGGGAGAGATGGAGAGAGAGATGGAGAAAGAGGAAGAAAGATGGAGGGAGAGAGAAAGTGAGAAAAGGGAGAGATGGAGAGAGAGATGGAGAAAGAGGGAGAAAGATGGGGAGAGACAAAGATTGAGAAAAAGGGAGAGATGGAGAGAGAGATGGAGAAAGAGGAAGAAAGATGGAGAGAGATGGAGAAAGATGGAGGGAGAGAGAGAGAGAGATTGAGAAAAAGGGAAAGATGGAGAGAGAGGAGAGAGAAAGATGGGGAAGAGAGAGAAAGAGGCAGAAAGATGGAGAGAGATGGAGGAAGGGGAGAGATGGAGAAGGGAGAGAGAAAAAAAAAGAAAGATGGAGAAAAAGGGAAAGACAGAGAGAGAGAGAGAGAAAGAGGGAGAAAAAGGGGAAAGAGGGAGGGAGAGAAACGTCTGCAAGGGAACCACCAAACTTCCAGGACTTGCCAGCTCAAGAGGTCCTTGGTGCATCGTAGCCTGGTGAACCCGCACAAATGCACCTCCCCATCCTGGCACCCCCCTTCCCGTTCCGCCCAAGGGACCTGCCCCTCCCCCCCTTTGGCACCACGACTCCTCCTGCTCCGTCGAAAGACACCCCCAAAGCCTGCATTCAAGACATTAACCACTACCAAACCACGATGAACGGCTTCATGGGAAGCAAGAAAGGGGGAGGACGGGGTTGGGACCCCCCATTTGGGGCTGGGGCTGGGCGTTGAATGAGAGACGCTCTCCTTGTGCCCATCCTTACCTTCAGCCAGTCTTGGGGAAGAGGGTCTTTCAATTCCCCCAAGGCTGCCCTGACGTTGCCTTTGGAACCACTGCGGGGAAACACAAAACGGAAAGTGGGCAACACACACCTCTCCAAGCAGCACCCCCCAAAATGTGGGGCCGTAACTTAAAAAGCAGCCCCAGGGGGAGCCACCTGCGCCCCATAGCTTTTGTTCCCCCATTCAGAGTGAAATTGCACGAGAGCACGCAAACTTGCTGGTTACACAAGACGCTTCAGCAAGAGAGAAGGGATTCTGTGAGGTCCGAAGGATCACACCACCCATCTACTTTACGGAACAGAGTGGAGCCCTGTGTTAGGGAGTACCAGGGTGTCCTTAACTTACAACCTTTCATTTAGTGAGGGTTCATTAGTGAACTTACGACGATACTCGTCATGCCCTTGTTGGAGTCCTACTCCGAGGGGGAGATTGAGCAGCCGACAGGGAGTGGGAGTGTGGCTCCGGTGGCTGTGGAGGAAACTGGGGAAGGGCAAAGTCCAGCTGGGCATTCAGAGGAAGACCCAGGCCCAGCCCTTCTGCATCCTAAGGCACGCAGGGAAAAACGGAGAAGGGAGCAACATGGCTTACAGGAAAGGAAAGGGCCCTGATCCCCTTCATGGGCTGCAGCTGGGAAAAATGTTTAAAAGGGCAAACTGCGCATGGCAGAGTTGCTGGAAGGAAAGAATGCATTATCTTTGTCGAGGCTTATCTGGGTTTTGGTGTCCTCCCAACTGTGGGTGCTGCATCCGATGAAAGTCTGCAATTTATCATCCTGGCCTGCCGTGTTAATTACTTCAGTGTGGTTTCTGTTCTAATTATCTTTACTTTGGGTTTGGACCGCATTTCTGCCCTTCGTAGACTGTTTTTGGAAGAGTTTGATCTCCAGCCGAGGATAATTGGACATTGGGGGCCAAGTTGGAGGCATTAAAAGGAATTTATTCTACTTTGGTGGCTTTGTTATTTTTGTGTCACACCCCTTTGGGTCATCACAGTACTAAAGAAAAATGACTGATCACCATTTTTCACACTTACAACCATTGTAGCATCCCCATGGTTGCATGATCAAAATTCAGAGGCTTGGCAATCTGACTCATATTTATGACGGTTGCAGTGTCCCGGGGTCATGACCTCCTGATATGTCAGTGGGGAAGCCAGATCCGCTTAACAACCATGTCACTAACTTAACAACAGCAGTGATTCACTTACCAACTGTGGCAAGCAAAGTCATACAATGGGGCAAAGCTCCTTTAACAAATGTTTCACTTAGCAACAGAACGTTTGGACTCCATTGTGGTTATAAGTCAAGGATTGCCTGCATTTATGACAGTCGCAGTGTCCCCCCCGGGGTCATGTCAGCCCCCTTTTGCAACCTTCTGACGAGCCAATGGGGAAGCCAGATTCGCAACGACCATGCCACTAACTTTAACCCCTACAAGTGATTCGCTTAACAACTGCGGCAAACAAGGTTGTAAAAACGGGGCAAAGCTCAGTTAATAACAGCCATCTTGCTTAGAATGTGGACATTTGGGGCCTTTGTTACGGTGACAATTTGAGGACGGCGCCTATGTCAGCTTGCTGGTTTGACAAGGCGCTTCCGCAGAGAGGAAGAATTCTGTGAAGCCCAGAGGATCATGGCACCCGCTGTTCTCAATGGAGCAAGAGCGTGACGCAGAGCGTCGGGGAGTCCTCGCAGTTGTGACCACTCACCTGTTGCCCGGAAGGTTCTCCTCAGCCAAATTCCTCTGGTCCACGAAGATGGCCTTGGTCTCCTGGAAAAAAAAGAGGGGGAATTGTGGCTGAGCACCCCAAAAATAGACTCTCATCATTTGCAGCTGCTGTGGGTGCCAAGCTGCCTGTCCCACCTGGGGTTCAGCCCCGGGGAAACCCACTGAGGCGGGTCAGAAAAGTTCAGAGACCCCTCCAGGCCTCATGTCAAAGAGGGGAGGAACTTTCCAGGGGTCTGGCTGCCATCTTGAAAAAAAAATTAATTTAAATTTTTTATTGAAAATTAGATATGAAAAACATTTAAACATGGTGATCTTTTGACATAGATCAACAGTTTTTACATTATAATAGCAGAATGTCATCAAACAATATTAACATTTATATGTGTGTGTGTGTGTGTGTGTGTATGGACATAGACATAAGAGTTTATTTGTCATTACACTCGCAAGCGGGTGCAACGAAATGAGGTGCTCTTCCACAAATAAAACTGGACAAACACCACTAAAAGAAAAAAAAAAATTAAATTAAATTAAAACTAAACACAACCGACCATACAATAATCTCTGTGCAATTTAAAAATGTAAAACCCCATTACTCTCAGCCATTCACTTCCACATCAATCTTATGACCCTGCATTCAAACTCAAAACTGCACTTGGATAAAAACTGTTCTTAAATCTGGTCGTCCTTGTTCTTAATACCCTAAATCTCCTTCTCGATGGTAATAGTTCAAAGAGCTGATACACACACACACACGCATCTACATACTGTATATCGTTATATTGTAAATCTTTGTATCAGTTTCTACCTTAGACATTTTGTTGCAGTATAAACTCTTTCTTTAATTTCTATTTCACATTTTTAATTTCCTTTCATATCTCTCCAATTGTAAAAAATTTTTTCCCCATATTTCATAGAATTCTGAAGGATCTCGCTTCTTCAGTTCTAAAGTTAAGCTATCTAACTTGGTGCAATGTAAAAAAAAAAATTTATTATTACTTCGTTGTTTGAGATTTCTTTTGATTTCCATGTTTGGCCAATAGATCATCTTGCGGCTGTGATAATGTGAATAATTATCTGCTTTTTAAAAAGATTCGCATTTGTTATTCCTAATAGGAACATTCTGGGTGTCTAATTTATTTTTAGGTTTCACAATTCCTCTAACCAGTGCCAAATTTTGTGCCAAAATTCTTGGATTTTCTTGCACTCCCACCACATATGATAATAGGTGCCCGTTCTTTCCTAGGCCTCACCCCTCTTTGACACACGTCAAGAGGGGAGGGACTTTCCAGGGCTCTGGCTGCCATCTTGAATTTTTTGACACCCGCCCCCATCCCCAGTCTCCATTCAGACCCCCCAACCTGCTCCTTTTCAACTCCTTTTTTTTGACTCAAGAAAAAAAGGTGAAAAAATATTAAACCCCAAAAAGGAATGCCCCTTCACTCTTGCCTTCTCTGGACAACGTTGCCACAGACTCTGCCCACGTGGTTTGAAAATGGGTGGCAAACTAGGGCTTTATAACAAAAACTTTTTTTTTTCAGTGTTTCTCAATTGGGGGGCATTTAAGAGGTGTGGACTTCAACTCCCAGAATTCCCCAGCCATCTAATTGAGAGCCTTTAAGATGTGTGGACTTCAACTCCCAGAATTCCCCAGCCATCTAATTGAGAGCCTTTAAGATGTGTGGACTTCAACTCCCAGAATTCCTCAGCCACCTAATTGAGAGCCTTTAAGATGTGTGGACTTCAACTCCCAGAATTCCCCAGCCATCTAATTGAGAGCCTTTAAGATGTGTGGACTTCAACTCCCAGAATTCCTCAGCCATCTAATTGAGAGCCTTTAAGATGTGTGGACTTCAACTCCCAGAATTCCCCAGCCATCTAATTGAGAGCCTTTAAGATGTGTGGACTTCAACTCCCAGAATTCCTCAGCCACCTAATTGAGAGCCTTTAAGATGTGTGGACTTCAACTCCCAGAATTCCCCAGCCACCTAACTGAGAGGCTTTAAGATGTGTGGACTTCAACTCCCAGAATTCCCCAGCCACCTAACTGAGAGCCTTTAAGATGTGTGGACTTCAACTCCCATAATTCCCCAGCCACCGAATTGAGAGCCTTTAAGATGTGTGGACTTCAACTCCCATAATTCCCCAGTCACCTAATTGAGAGCCTTTATGATGTTTAGAATAGAATATAGCTGGAAGGGACCTTGGAGGTCTTCTAGTCCAGCCCCCTGCTCAAATAGAAGACTCTATAACATCCCGGACAAGGGACTCGATCAGTCTCTTCTTAGAAATCTCCAGTGATTGAGCTACCCACAACTTCTGGTGGCAATAGTTCCACTGGTTAACTGTCTTCCCTGTCATGTGTGGACTTCAATTCCCACAATTCCAAGTTAATTGAAAGCCTTTGTGAATATATGGACTTCAACCCCCCCTTAGGCTGGCTGGGGAATTCTGGGAATTGAAGTCCACGCATCTTAAAGGCCCTCAAAGTGTAATTCAGAGGTCTCCAACCTTGGCAACTTTAAGACTTGTGGACTTCAACTCCCAGAATTCTCCAGCTGGCTGGAGAATTCTGGGAGTTGAAGTCCACAAAAAGTTGCCAAGGTTGGAGACCTCTGGTTCCCTCTCTGAATAAGGTCTGTTTGCGTCTTTGTGTGTATGTGTGTATCATAGGATTATTTGCATAGGAAACGGGGAGTTTTCCTCTCCCGAATGCCAGCCTCGATGCCAGTCTCTTTTGCTTTTTGGCTGCCCCCCATCAGCTCCCGATTTTGGGTGGTCTTTCCCAAGGCTTTGCCCCTGGGGAGAAGTGCCAAGGCTCAGCCCCCTCTGCCAGCCACGCACCTGGCAACGCTGCGGGCAACAGGTGGCGCTGCCAACCTGGGATTCTGCTTGGCAAGTTGGGGCAGACTGAGGCTGCCACTTGGGCAGCTGCTGATTGGTCCAGGACAAAGAGGGAGGGACTCCTGGCTTTCTGGGCAGCCAATGGGGAGGAAAGGAAACTCCTCCCCCCTCCCTCCCAAATTTCAGAAATATAAACAGAAAACAGGGTGGTGGGTCTTAAACTCCACCAGATTTATCCAGGAAAAGAGGAGCATTTTGCAAGAATTGGGCAGATGGCATGGAGATAAATTTAGAGTTGTTGTTTTTTTTTTTCTCACTTCTAAAATCTTGCTTGGGGGTGCATGGAGGAGCAGGCAGCAGTTGGGCTGGTAAGGGGTTTGAAGCCTGCCCCCCACCTCTTAAATAATTTCTAAGATTCCTTGCCTCTTTGGGATGCTGCTTTTATGCTTTTAATATTTTATTTGTACACTGCCCAGAGTCCCTTTTGGAGGTGTGTGTGTGTGTGTGTGTATGAGAAGAGAGAAAGAAAGAGGGAGAAAGAGGAGAGAAAAAGAAAGAAATAGAAGAGAGGAGAGAGAGAGGAGATTAAAAAAGAAAGGAGGGAAAAATGAAAGAAAGAAAAAAGAGAAAGGGAAAGGAGAGAAAAGAGAGAAAGGAAAGGAGATAGAAAGAAAGAGAAGAGAGAGGGGAGATTAAAAAAGAAAGGAGGGAAAAATAAAAGAAAGAAAAAAGAGAAAGGGAAAGGAGAGAAAAGAGAGAAAGGAAAGGAGATAAAAAGAAAGAAAGAAAAGAGAAGAGAGAGGAGACTAAAAAAGAAAGGAGGGAAAAATGAAAGAAAGAAAAAAGAGAAAGGGAAAGGAGAGAAAAGAGAGACAAAGGAAAGGAGAGTAAAAGAAAGAAATAGACGAGGGGGAGAGAGAGAGAGAAAGAAAAATGAGGAAGGAAGGAAAAAGAATGAAAGAGAAAGCAAGAAAGAGAAAGAAAAGAGAAAAGATAGGCGAGAAATGGAATAGAGAAAGGAGAAAAGAGAGTAAGAGGATGAAAGCAAAAGGGAGATAAAGAAAGAAGAAAGGAATGAAGGAAGGCGAATGGAAAAAATAGAGAGAGAGAGAGAGAGAGAAGGAAAGAAAGAAGAAAGAAAGAGAAAAGGCACCCATAAAAACACTTGATAATCAACGATCAATTAAGGAGACCCAGAACTTGCCTGAGCAGGGGTTGGACTAGAAGACCTCCAAGCTACCCAATTCAGCTAGCCATTGGCAAGACCGACGGACCCCCACGTGGGCAAACCAGCACTGCGGACGAGCTCGGCTGGGCTTTTTTTTTTTTCTTCTCTCTCTGGGTCCCTTGAGGGCATCCATACCACCCCGGAGGCCTTTTTTTTTTTAAAGGGCACTCTCCCTTCCCTACAAAGCAGCGGAGGTGGGGTGGGGGGAAGAGAGAGAGACGGCGATGGGGTTCGGAGCGGCTCTTTGGGGAGACCCAGAACCGGATGTGTGAAGCGGGATTGAAGTGGTCGAGGGCAGAGGTCCCCAAACTTGGCCCCTTTAAGACTTGTGGACTTCAACTCCCAGAATTCTCCAGCTGGAGAATTCTGCGAGTTGAAGTCCACAAAAAGTTGCCAAGGTTGGAGGGAGACCTCTGGTCTCGGGTTTTCCTGCCTGAGCAGGGAGGGGGTTGGACCAGAAGACCTCTTAGGGTCCCCCTTCCGGCTGTATTCTGACTGATTTGACTTGAGTCGGGGCTCGCCTTTCCCATCCTTGCCCTGGAGGGGGCACCCCCCGCCCGCCCGCCCGCGACACGTGGCTTGCTAAGGTCGTGGGAAAGCAGAGACCTGGCCTCCCGCCGGGGGGGGGGGGGAGGGGAGGACCCCCGACCCGGATTCCCGCCAGGCCCGGTTGGCACAACCCGCCAAGCCCCTCCCGGGGGGGTGGCGGGGGGAGAGGGCCGCCCCCCACCCCCGATCCGCCTCCGACGCCCCCGCCTCACCTGCCCGCCGCCGCTGCCCGCCAGGCTCAGCAGCAGCAGGAGCAGCAGCACCGGCGCCCCCGGAGGCGGCCGCGGCTCCCCCATCGGGCCACGCCGCCCCCCTGCTCCTCCTCCTCCTCTTCCTCTTCCTCCGGGGCCAGCCGAGGCCGACCCACAGCCCAACCCAGCCGGGGCGGAGTCGGGGCGGGCTTTCCCCCTCCGGCCAACCCGCTCCGCCTTGCTGGACTGGAGTTTCCACGCACACACAAATTGGGAAGCGATGGTGAAGATACAAAGAAAATGAACGAAGAGTTGGAACGGGACCTTGGAGGTCTTCTAGCCTAACCCGCTTGCTCAAGCAGGAGCAGCTTTCTAAAGCGGAAAGATTCCCAACCAGGGTGGGGGAAACTGGGAAGGCTTGAAGAAATGCGGCAAAAAAGGGGAAGGGCGTTTTATTCTGGGACCATTTATGAATGAGGAGGATTTAATTAATCCGTGGAACAATTTGCCTCCAGGGGTTGTTGATGCTCCAACACTGGAACTTTTTACCAAGAGATTGGATAAACCCTTTGTCTGAAGTGCTGTAGGGCTTTCCTGCCGAAGCAGGGGGTTGGACTAGAAGACCTCCAAGGTCCCTTCCAACTTCTATTCTCCTTCCTTCTCTATTCCATGCCATTCTATTCTTTCTGATTCTATTCTAATTCTATTCCATTCCATTCTATTCTTTCTAATTCTATTCCATTCCTTCTAATTCTATTCTATTCTAATTCTATTCCATTATTCCATTCTAATTCTATTCCATTATTTCTAATTCTATTCTATTTCTCTTCCATTCTTTCTAATTCTATTCTAATTCTATTCTATTCCATTCTATTCTTTCTAATTCTATTCTATTCTATTCTAATTCCATTCCATTCCATTCCATTCTTTCTAATTCTATTCCATTCCATTCTTTCTAATTCTGTTCTAATTCTATTCTATTCCATTCCATTCTTTCTATTCCATTCTTTCTAATTCTATTCTATTCCATTCTAATTCTATTCCATTCCATTCCATTCCAATTCTATTCCATTCTTTCTAATTCTATTCTATTCTATTCCATTCTTTCTAATTCTTTCCATAAATTGGAATATTCCCAAAATTAAAATACACACAGTAATAAAATCCAGATAAAACCGGGATATATTTCGGGGGCGACTATTTAACCCCCTTGTTCACCCGCGAAGTACAAAAAGGCAATGTTAAAAATGTTAAAAGCGTTAAGCCATTATAAAACCAGAGTAATCCAATTGGCTCATTAGGATAAGCCGCTGGCTGATCGTCACGTAACCAACTCTCCTTCCTCATTACCACGCAGTTTAGTCCGTTGACCCTGCCCCCTGGTTAATCTTAATTGAGCTATTAGGGGCTTCCAAATTGCGCTTAAATGAGCAGCATCGGCTCGATTACATACATTATCCGTTGCGGCAATTAATAATTGCTCGCTTACTCGTCGTTCCCGAAAGTTATTTTGATGTCTTAGTAACACCATCGGTTGATTAAAATTTACAATATGCCCTGTTGATAGGGCATGCGCGGCAATCGCCGAAGAGGATTGCAGCTGTTCTCGTTCTGCCGCTGACTTGACTATTTTTTGACTTAATCTTCGATGTTCATCACATCTAACCGCTAACGCCCTTGATGTCTCTCCAATATACGACACTTGACATTCTGAACAACAGATTTGGTAAACCACATCTTCCATCATAGTAACAGGTTGTTTGTCTTTAAGACGTGTTAACTGCGATCCTAGTTTATTTGGTGCTGAAAACACCACCCGGATCCCAACCCGGTTCATAATGCGTCGTATAGCTTCACTTGTATTATGTTCATAGGGGATGACAATGGTTTTAGGGCGGTCCTGTTGATTTTGGCTAGCACTCCCCGTTTGGATGTTAAGTCGGGGTGCTGTCTCCCTCAGGCGCACTTTCTTTGCTTGTTTAATCAGGAGATGTTTGGGGTAACCATTTTTTTGCAGTGTTGAGATGATTTCCCTTTCTTCAGCCTTGCGATCAGCCTCCTCCGTACATAGTCGTGATGCTCTTGTAAACAGGGAATTTGCGATTCCTAGTTTAACTTCCACACTATGCCCAGACTCATAGTTTAGATAGCGGTCTGTATGAGTAGGCTTTTTAAAAACTGTTGTTATTAATCGCCCTGAATCCACCTTTTTTACAAGGCAATCCAGGAAGGGGAGGGTATGCTCTTCTGACTCCCCTTCGCAGGTGAAATTTATCGATTGCTCACATGTATTAAGGTGGTTCAGAAAGGCATCTCTGTCTAGATTACGTAAAATTACGAAAGTATCGTCCACGTAACGTAGCCAGATTTTTGGGGGATGGCTAAAACTCTGCAGTGCCTCTTTTTCAAAGTGCTCCATAAATGCGTTAGCTAAGATTGCTGAGATTGGTGAACCCATTGGTAAACCGTCTATTTGTCTGTACAGTTCCTCACTAAAGGTGAAGAACGTTGCATTAACGCATAAACGTACCAACGAGACAATATCCCCCACCCCCAGCGTCGTTCTTTGGTGCAACGTGGGGTCCTCTTCTAATCGAGCCGCGACGACCTCTAAGGTTTTATTAATAGGGACATTTGTGAATAATGCGGTCACGTCGTAACTGACCATACCTTCCTCTTCAGTCATCTCCACCCCCCTCAGCACATCCACAAAATGCTTTGAGTTTTTTACATTGTATTCCGTTTTTCCTACAAGTGGGGCCAGCAGCGTTGATAAGAACTTCGCCAATCCGTATGTTGGCGACCCTATGAAGTCGACGATGGGTCTGAGTGGGGCGTTCTGCTTATGTATTTTTGGTAGTCCGTAAATTCTTGGGCATCTGTTATTCTTAGGTTTTATACGAAACCAAACGTTCTCCCCCAGTTTTGACTTCAACCGGAAGAGCGCTTGACAAGCTTCCTTTTTTAAGCCATTCATCACCGTAGAAGCCGATTTTTTCTCGATCTTTTCATACGGACCTTCAAAAAGATGCTGTTTCATCTTGTTGGTGTAGTCGTCTTTATCCATTACCACTGTACAATTTCCTTTGTCCGCTCTCATAATGACAATGGAATCGTCAGTGCGCAAGTCTTTCAACGCCTTCCACTCCTCTTTTGTCAAGTTCGACCCATTTTTTGTTCTTCTATACAATACCCCTGCCACCTGGGTTCGTACTATATCGGTTTCTTCTGAAGGTAATTCTCCTAGCGCTGCTTCAACCTGTGGAATGACTTCCAGTGGCGATATGCATTTTGTGGATGTGCTGAGGGGGGTGGAGATGACTGAAGAGGAAGGTATGGTCAGTTACGACGTGACCGCATTATTCACAAATGTCCCTATTAATAAAACCTTAGAGGTCGTCGCGGCTCGATTAGAAGAGGACCCCACGTTGCACCAAAGAACGACGCTGGGGGTGGGGGATATTGTCTCGTTGGTACGTTTATGCGTTAATGCAACGTTCTTCACCTTTAGTGAGGAACTGTACAGACAAATAGACGGTTTACCAATGGGTTCACCAATCTCAGCAATCTTAGCTAACGCATTTATGGAGCACTTTGAAAAAGAGGCACTGCAGAGTTTTAGCCATCCCCCAAAAATCTGGCTACGTTACGTGGACGATACTTTCGTAATTTTACGTAATCTAGACAGAGATGCCTTTCTGAACCACCTTAATACATGTGAGCAATCGATAAATTTCACCTGCGAAGGGGAGTCAGAAGAGCATACCCTCCCCTTCCTGGATTGCCTTGTAAAAAAGGTGGATTCAGGGCGATTAATAACAACAGTTTTTAAAAAGCCTACTCATACAGACCGCTATCTAAACTATGAGTCTGGGCATAGTGTGGAAGTTAAACTAGGAATCGCAAATTCCCTGTTTACAAGAGCATCACGACTATGTACGGAGGAGGCTGATCGCAAGGCTGAAGAAAGGGAAATCATCTCAACACTGCAAAAAAATGGTTACCCCAAACATCTCCTGATTAAACAAGCAAAGAAAGTGCGCCTGAGGGAGACAGCACCCCGACTTAACATCCAAACGGGGAGTGCTAGCCAAAATCAACAGGACCGCCCTAAAACCATTGTCATCCCCTATGAACATAATACAAGTGAAGCTATACGACGCATTATGAACCGGGTTGGGATCCGGGTGGTGTTTTCAGCACCAAATAAACTAGGATCGCAGTTAACACGTCTTAAAGACAAACAACCTGTTACTATGATGGAAGATGTGGTTTACCAAATCTGTTGTTCAGAATGTCAAGTGTCGTATATTGGAGAGACATCAAGGGCGTTAGCGGTTAGATGTGATGAACATCGAAGATTAAGTCAAAAAATAGTCAAGTCAGCGGCAGAACGAGAACAGCTGCAATCCTCTTCGGCGATTGCCGCGCATGCCCTATCAACAGGGCATATTGTAAATTTTAATCAACCGATGGTGTTACTAAGACATCAAAATAACTTTCGGGAACGACGAGTAAGCGAGCAATTATTAATTGCCGCAACGGATAATGTATGTAATCGAGCCGATGCTGCTCATTTAAGCGCAATTTGGAAGCCCCTAATAGCTCAATTAAGATTAACCAGGGGGCAGGGTCAACGGACTAAACTGCGTGGTAATGAGGAAGGAGAGTTGGTTACGTGACGATCAGCCAGCGGCTTATCCTAATGAGCCAATTGGATTACTCTGGTTTTATAATGGCTTAACGCTTTTAACATTTTTAACATTGCCTTTTTGTACTTCGCGGGTGAACAAGGGGGTTAAATAGTCGCCCCCGAAATATATCCCGGTTTTATCTGGATTTTATTACTGTGTGTATTTTAATTTTGGGAATATTCCAATTTATGGATTCAAATTCCACAGTCACAAACTTCTTCTCTCGGCTTTCTAATTCTATTCCATTCCATTCTAATTCTATTCTATTCCATTCCTTCTAATTCTATTCTAATTCTATTCCATTCTTTCTTTCCATTCTATTCTAATTCTATTCTATTCCATTCTATTCTAATTCTATTCCATTCCATTCTATTCTATTCTAATTCTATTCCATTCTATTCTAATTCTATTCCATTCTTTCTATTCTATTCTATTCCATTCCATTCTATTCTAATTCCATTCCATTCCATTCTAATTCTATTCTACTTCTATTCTGTTCTCCTTGCTCCTCTATTCCATTCCATTCTTCCTTCCTTCTTTATTCTATTCTGTTCTCTTCTAATTCTATCCCATTCCATTCCATTCCTATTCCATTCTTTCTAATTCTATTCTATTCTATTCCATTCCATTCTTTCTAATTCTATTCCATTCCATTCTAATTCTATTCCATTCTTTCTATTCTATTCTAATTCTATTCCATTCTTTCTATTCTATTCTATTCCATTCCATTCTTTCTAATTCCATTCCATTCCATTCTAATTCTATTCTAATTCCATTCCATTCTTTCCATTCTATTCTAATTCCATTCCATTCCATTCCAATTCTATTCTACTTCTATTCTACTTCTATTCTGTTCTCCTTCCTCCTCTATTCCATTCCATTCTTCCTTCCTTCTTTATTCTATTCTGTTCTCTTCTAATTCTATCCCATTCCATTCCATTCCATTCCTATTCCTATTCCATTCTTTCTAATTCTATTCTATTCTATTCCATTCTATTCTTTCTAATTCTATTCCATTCCATTCTAATTCTATTCCATTCTTTCTATTCTATTCTAATTCTATTCCATTCCATTCTAATTCCATTCCATTCCATTCCAATTCTATTCTACTTCTATTCTGTTCTCCTTCCTCCTCTATTCCATTCCATTCTTTCTAATTCTATTCCATTCTTTCCATTCTATTCTAATTCCATTCCATTCCATTCCAATTCTATTCTACTTCTGTTCTGTTCTCCTTGCTCCTCTATTCCATTCCATTCCATTCTTCCTTCCTTCTCTATTCTATTCTGTTCTCTTCTAATTCTATCCCATTCATTCTAATTCAGCGACAATTCCTAGTCACCCTGATGAGAAACAATGATAGGGAGGCTCTAGAACAGAAGCCCCCAAACTTGGCAACAAGTGTTAAAAGTTCACATCTCCACAACTCTTCTTGGGGATCTTCCTGGAATGAAAACGTGCAGCTGGAACAGTCCTTTTCCCGTGAGGTCATTAGGAGGGTCTTCCAGCTCAGGATCCTCCCTGCCTGGAGCTCTTCACCTTTCCATCCCTGAAATGTTTTCAGGAGGAAAATAATAAGAATAAGAATAATAATAAGAATAATAAGAATAAAAAGAGACGATGGCATCCTGGGTGCTCTCTGAGCTGGGTGGTTTTCTTGCAGACGTTTCGTGACCCAACTAGGGAACATCACCACTGCTGAGAGGGAGGAGGGGAGGACTGTGGGCTCCTTTGACGTTCTTCTCTCTTGGTGGTTTTCCTGCAGGCATTTCAGAACCAAACTAGGTAACAGCATCGGAAAAGGGAGGAACGGCAGCATTGGGAGGTCCTGGGTGCTGTCTGAGCTGGGTGGTTTTCTTGCAGACATTTCAAGACCCAACTAGGGAATATCATCAGGGCTAGAAGAGACAGGGAGTTGAGGAGGGGGGGGGGGCGAAGAGGACTGTGGGGTCCTTGGTGGTCTCCGAGTTTGGTGGTTTTCTTGCAGACGTTTCATGACCCAACTAGGTTACATCATCAGTGCTAGAAGGGAAGGGGGCTGTGGAGTGGAAGAGGAGAAAAGGAAGATTGTGGGGTCTCTATTGCTTCTCTGAGCTTCCTTGTTTTCTTGCGGACGTTTCGTGACCCAACCAGGGAACATCATCAGTGCTAGAAGGAGAGTGGGGTTTGTAGAGAAGAGGAGGAAGAGGATGACTGTGGGGTCCTGGGTGCTCTCTGAGCTGGGTTGTTTTTTTGCAGACGTTTCATGACTCAACTAGGGAACATCATCAGGGAAGGAAGGAAGGAAGGAAGGAAGGAAGGAAGGAAGGAAGGAAGGAAGGAAGGAAGGAAGGAAGGAAGGAAGGAAGGAAGGAAGGAAGGAAGGAAGGAAAATTGGGTCCTTGGGTCTCTCTGAGCTGGGTTGTTTTTTTGCAGACGTTTCATGACTCAACTAGGGAACATCATCAGGGAAGGAAGGAAGGAAGGAAGGAAGGAAGGAAGGAAGGAAGGAAGGAAGGAAGGAAGGAAGGAAGGAAGGAAGGAAGGAAGGAAAATTGGGTCCTTGGGTCTCTCTGAGCTGGGTTGTTTTTTTGCAGACGTTTCATGACTCAACTAGGGAACATCATCAGGGAAGGAAGGAAGGAAGGAAGGAAGGAAGGAAGGAAGGAAGGAAGGAAGGAAGGAAGGAAGGAAGGAAGAAAGGAAGAAGAGGAAGATAATTGGGTCCTTGGGTCTCTCTGAGCTGGGTTATTTCCTTGCAGACGTTTCATGACCCAACTAGGGAACATCATCACTGCTGAAAGGGAGCCATGTTTGATCTGCCGCCTTATTGTAATATAGGAGGGAAGGTTCTTTTCTGCTTGGTGTATCCTTGATTAGGCTGCTCTTTACTTTCAAGCCACTGGCAAACCACTCACAAATAAACCAAGAGCAAACTCCCATCCCCTTCTAGAACTTATGCTGTTGCCTAGTTGGGTCATGAAACGTCTGCAGGGAAACCACCCAGCTCGAAGCCCATGGAATCGCTGTGCAAGGCAGGTAAAAAGGAGGTCCCAATGAAAACCAAGCAGAGGTGGAAAAACCCGCTTTACGCCCCGATTCCGAAAACTGGGGTCTCAGAAAAATCTTGTTACGTGGCTAACTGGCCTCCGACGAAACTGCCTCGCGCGGGGGAGAAAGACGCCTTGTAACGGGCGTTGAAAGAGCACTTACCGACAAGCTGCACTTGCCTCCCTGCTCTGCGAGTCTCAGAAAAGCACAAAGCCCACGGCAGAGTTTTTGGGCAGCCCTCCAAGAGAATCCCTTCTCGTCTCCTTTCCGCACACCAACAGCGGCGCACGCACCGAACACTTAAGACCAAGGCAGCCGGGTAGAGTTTGGCAAATTGTTTTTACTTAAAAGATTAATTTCATGGAGAGGCCTGGCACAGGTGGATGTACATGGCAGGTAAGGTGGGTGGGTGGGTGGGTGGGGGAGGCAAACGGCTTCCATCACGAATCTCCCCTGGCGACGAAAAAAAACAACAACGCCGACATCGCTTCCGACGTCCACCTCTCTTTCGCTGTCGAAGGCAAGCAAAGCTTTTTTGAGCGGTGGGGCGGTCGGGTGGGCATGTCCAGAGTGCAAGTCCTGGGTTGGTGGTGGTGGGAGCTGCTGGCCCCCTTCCTCAAATAAACCTCAGTTGTGTCCCAGAAGGGGTATCTGGAGGAAAAGCTTTTAAAGATGCCCACCCGGGCAGGGCTGAGCAGATCACCAGGGAAGCCGACGGGGGAGTTGGTTGAGGATGATGGGTGTGTGGGTGTCTCTCTCTCTCTCTCTCTCTTCTGTCCCCCCCCCTCTCTTTTCAGGCCAGGCTCCAGGCCCCCCTTCTGCTCCCCAGTCAGAAGCCGAAGTGAGATGTGGGTGGGGAGGTGGAAGATGTAGCCGAACCGAAGGAGCTGGAGTGGTGTGTGTGTGTGTGTGTGTGTGTGTGTGCGTGTGTGTGTGTTGTCTGTGTGTGTGTGTGTGTATGTGTTTTTAATTTAGCTAAATTAAAAGTCACACCGATTTTAAAAAAAAAAGGAAAAAAGAAAGAAAGGTCGAAAGTGTGACACACACAAGAGTAGATTCTTCTATACAGGTATGTCACTTTTACGTCTCTGAGCCCTATAGGTGTGTTAAAAGGCAAATCCTATAGTTAGTAGCTAGTGTTGGCTTTTTTTAAAGTGTACAAGGAAAATAATGTACAACAGAACGCCGGGTGGGGCAGTTGGTAGCGATTCGAACCGACTGCTCCCATGGGCGCCCACAGCGGGACCGCTTTCCCAGCCATGGCACGGAGGGTAACCCCCCCCCCGACCCTGAGGACATCTACCTTCTGGGGCCCCACAATGGGCCCCTGTGTGGCTCCTCGAAGATCGAGTCACCACAGAAGCCGAGGTGCCCATTCGCCGCAGACTTGGCAAAGGACTGGCACTCGCTCGCTCGCTCGCACGCAACGCCTCGCCCGCGACCAACAGTCTCCAGCAGCCGGGACTCCCCGTGGCAAGTCAAAACCCCTACAAACGTTTGCGGTTGGACGTGTAAACGAGGACAAAAAAAAAAGAATAATAATAATAATAATAATAAATGCGGCAAGCCCAATAAAAACTGGCAAAACGTAGTGTCAGGAGCAGAGACTCCCGGTCTCTTGGCGGTGGCGGTATTGGGGAGGGGGGCGACTATGGCATCGTTCACAAGAACCTCTGGCCTCCGGCTGTGGTTTGGCGGTGGATCGGAACAAGAGCAGGCGCGCCGACTGGGAATGGGGACCTGGCAATGGTGTTCTGAGACCGAACTTCGGTGAGATGTCACAGTTATTAAGCCACACACACCCCCGGCTTCACTCGCACGCCACCCAGCCCCTGGGGCCGAGCTGCACAAAGGGTTCCAGCAGGTGCATTTTACTAGTGCAGTTCTGTCCAAGCCGTCGCGGAAATTCTCGAGGCTGCGCATCGTAGTGCAACAGAAGACGCGCAGGCGGACGTGGTCCTGGGGTGGGGGTGGGCACAAATGCGCCATCGCGGCCTCTCTCGATGGGTAAGGTTCTGGGGAGCTGCTTTCCCTCGGCCCCCTCCCTAAGAAGGAGCCACCCAGAAGAGGTGTTGGAGGGGCGGCAGCTGAACCGACACGAAAGGAAAGGAGCCGGGACTCCGGGCCCCACTGGGCAAAGTTACCCGCGGAGCGAAAGGGGGAAGCCTCTCGCCTTCCTTGAGCTGGAGGGGAGGCAGGCACCCGGCTCTCCCCACAGCCCTGAGGGTGTGTGGGTGGGTGTGTGGGGGTGAGGCATTGCCACCCCTTCTGCCTTGCACGGAGCTTCCTTCAAGCCGGTGCATGTCAGGCGAGAGAGAGCGCCACACTACAGCCAAATACTATGACATTCCAGATAGCAAACGCGGAACGCAAGACTTGCCGCGCGAGAGACGGGCCCCACTGAACGGCAACCCCTCCTTCCCCAAGCCTGCGCTGCCCGGGACCGGTTCCTGGGGGGTGGTAGGGGTGGGAGAAGAGGCCCTGTTGGCAGTTCCTGCGGGCGGGCAGACGGTGCCGGCGGGTGTGGCCCAGCCCGTAAAAAGGGGCACCGAACGGAAGGTATTATGTGTAAGACATGTGTGACCCATTGGAGATTTGCGAGGTGACGCTGGCGCTGCGGCTCATGCCCGGCTCTGTCCGTCCCCCGGAAGGCGTCCGCCTCAGGGCCTGGGGGCTGTTACGGACCCCGAGCGAGCCGCCCCGAGGCACCGCCTGCAGGGGCCCCGAAGGATGTCCCCACGGCTGGGGGGCCCCCGGCATGGGATGGCCCCAGGCCTGGGGCTGGCCTGCCATGGGGTGGCCCCAGGGAGGGCCCGGGCCCCCCGAAGGGTGGTGGGACCAGCTGGAGGCTCCGGGGTAGCTGTGGCTGAAGGCCTCGGGGGAGAGGTTGGAGAGCAGCATGTTGCTGAAGCCGAGGCGCATGCTCTCCGAATCAAAGGCCTCGATTTCCCGCGCCTGGCGCTCCAGCAGGCCCCGGATCCGCTCCGTGCGCTCGTTCTGCAAAGCCAGCATCTCTTCCTCGATCTGGACAAGGGGGGAAAAAATAAAATAACATTGGGAAAGACAGGAAGAGGTTGGCGTGGGGGAGGTGACCTCCAGAGGCCAAACTCAAAAAGTTTCTGAGGGGCTCCGGAGCCTCCCCTGCTTTTCCCCTCTGGGGGGCAAGGTAAGGGGCTCCCCGCTTTGGGCTGTGGCTCTTTCGAGAGCAAGCTGAAGGGCATCGTGCATTCTCAGCCGTGGGAAACCTCCCTGCTTTGCCCTCGAATGGGGTGTCAGCCACCCGTGGGCTCCGGAGCCTCGTGCGACTCTTGGGGGCCCTGTACTGTGGCTCCCTGTTGGGTGATCCCACCACTGGCCTAGCCCTCCCCTCCCCATCACTCCTCGCTTGGATGTGAGAAGGTAAAACACACACAAACGAGAGGGAGGGAGGGGGAGAGAAAGAGAGACCCCGAGGAAAACACCAGGAGCCACAAAACCAGAATAGACGTGGCGGATGGGGGTGGTGGTGGTGGTGGTGTTGTGTGTCGTGTGAGTGGGTGGATGTTGAGTTGGCAACGCCCACCAGAGTTTTGTGCCTCCTGGTGTTTTCTTTTCAGGGGCAAATGGGTCCAAATGGCTCTTGGGAGGGTTGGAGGTTGCAGACCCCTGCCCTAGAGAGACGTGGGGAGAGGGGTTGCAGGGTCAACATCCTCGGGAGGAGAAGGATTTTCAGAGTTTCGGGAGTAGCTGGGAAGAGCAGTTTGACTGGGGACTGTTCAAAAGTTATAAGAGTGCTGGAAAAAGTGACTTATCATCTTTCCCCCCTCCCACATCCCGCCTTTGTTATGTGGTCAGGGGGGGGGATGCAGGATTTATTATGACCTTTATGGTCAGACTATAACACGGGCACAAGGAGATCGGCTGAGCCTCCCTTTGTGCACTCCCCCGCCCAACACACAACTCCTAGTGAGCACAACAGTCCCTAACCCAGAGCCAATCTGATTATACTATGTGACCTGCCAGAGGATGTTCACGAACTGGAAAAAGAGCATAGCAACGAAGTCAGCCAAGGAGGACTGTTTGGAAACTGACACTAGAAGTCGCCTCGGCGTGGCTGGATATTAAGTTCTGCAACTCTGCAGCTGGGTTGAGCTCCGAGTCTGTCTATTGAAAATGAAACCGCTTCTCTCCTCTTGCTTTCCTGCTGAACTAAAGCAAAAGAGAAACTACCGTATATACTCGAGTATAAGCCGAGTTTTTCAGCACATTTTTTTGTGCTGAAAAAAACCCCCTCGGCTTATACTCGAGTCAGATTCCCCTCTGAAAAAAAAATGGTGTGGAGCTCCGAAGCTGGGCAGCCGCTTCCCTGCTTCCGTGTTTCCTTTGCAACTTTTAAGCATGGGAGGGGGAGGCTTTTCTGAGCTCTAGGCTGAAAAAGCAACGCAAGTGGAGGTCGCTCCGCTCAGTTTCATTTCCTCAGCTCCAGCTGCTTTCAGTCCACTCGGGAGGAGGGGGAGGGGGAGGAGGAGGGGGAGGCTTTTCTGAGCTCTAGGCTGAGAAAGCAATGCAAGCCGAGGTCGCTCCACTCAGTTTCATTTCCTCAGCTCCAGCTGCTTTCAGTCCACTCGGGAGGAGGGGGGGGGGAGAGAGAGAGAGATATCATAAGAACTGGCTCTTGGTTTTTTCTTGCAAGGGAGAGAGTGACTCCTGCCTACCACTGTCATCATCATCATCTTTTGGGTTGGTGAATCAATCAAACCTTTCATGATAGTGAGATCGTTTCCCAAATTTCCCTTAAATCAGGGAAGAAATCAGAAACAAACCTTTGGGCTGAGAATAAGCTTGTTCCTATGATGCCATTTTTGTTCACTTCAGTGTGAAAAGTGTGAAAAAACACACTTCTTTTTCTTCATCTTCTTGTTCCCTATTTACTGGTCTCTTTCAAAGAGGAAATTGTGAACATCAAACTTATTCTCAACTGTCCTAGTGAAAGTTTTTATTGGTATCTATTTTTATTTTTGAAATTTACCAGTAGCTGCTGCATTTCCCACCCTCGACTTATACTCGAGTCAATAAGTTTTCCCAGTTTTTTGTGGTTAAATTAGGTGCCTTGGCTTATATTCGGGTCGACTTATACTCGAGTATATACGGTAGCTTGCTTGCTTGCTGAAGACTGGAGCTCTGCTCTGAAGTGACTTGCAACGTGTTTCCGTCTGAGTTTGCTCCATGTTGGAGAAATCTACAGGCGGTTTGTAAAAATCTACTGATGACGTTTAGGGAGATGTTAAATGAAGCATCAGCCACCTGGGTTTGTTTTTCTGGCGCTGAATTAACACTGCAAAAAACTCTGGACGTGACACGCCAGTCCGACAAGGTTGACCTGAAGTTTATTTTCCCTTCAGGAGTCTGACGGCCACGGGTAGCAACTGTTCTCCAGCCTGTTGATGCGGCTGGATCTGCTTCCCTATCTCCCACCCGACGGTAGGAGAGGGAAAGAGGGCTGACCGGGGCGGGGGGGGGGAGAGTCGTCCCTGAGGATTTTCCTTGCTCTTCTAAGGCAGCGAGTCCTAGCGAGGTCATCTAGCGGTGTCAGGGAACACAGCCCCCACAATGTTTGGTGCTGTGCTCACCACCACTCTCTGTAGCGTCTTTCTGTCCGTGGCTGTCGAGACAGCATACCACACAGTTGTGCAATATGGGAGGACGCTTTCTCTTGTGGACCAGAAAAAGGAGAGGATAGGTGTGAAAAACGGTCCCACGTCACTTATTTTCAGTGCTCTTGTAATTTTGAACAGTCACTAAGTGAACTGCTGTACGTTGAGGACTTAGCCTGTATTTGTGCAGGGCAGAAGGCGAATTTTAAAGAGGGGAATTGCCAGGAAATTCTGCCCACCCAGACTGACCCAACCTCTCGGGCCTGCTGTAGCTCTTTCCCAGGAGGAGAATTTGGCCCAAAAGGGTAGAAGGGAGACCCCCCCCCTCCTCCGTACCTTCTGTTCCAGGATAGCCCTCCGCAGGGAGACCCTCTGCTCCAGTTCACGCATCTCCCGGTCGTGCTGGGCCTCGGCCTGCATCTTGATTTTGCTCTGGTAGGCGTTGAGCAGCTCCAGTTCCTGCTGTAGTTGCATCTTCAAGACCTGGCACTCCGCTTCCTGGGCTTCATCCAGACGCAGCTGAGACACAAGAAGGGAAGGGGCCACGTCCACGTGACATGTTTGCTCCAGAGGAATCGGCCTGTTGGGGTTCGCCGGCAGCCGGCGCAGACAGCAGCGGAATCGGACAATGGGGAAGAACGGGGGAACCAGTCCAGGAGTCTGGAGAGGACTCGCACGAGGGTCCTGCGTCCGATGCAGAGATGGGGCCAGGACCATCTGGGAGTGGGTTGCTGCCTCCAGAGTCTGCCAGCAGCGAGGAAGAGGAATAAAGGGAGCCCATTCCCCATGGGCGTGTGCACAGAGCTGCTAGAAGGCGAGAGCAGCTAAGACAAAAGGGGCAACTTGGGAGTAAGGCTGGGAGATGATTGCCCCCCCCATGAGGGATAAAGGACAGGCAAAGGTAGAGAAACCTTTGCAGGAAGCAAAGTCATTTGCTCTGTTCGGATTAATCCTTGAAGCTCTGTGTGGACTTTGTACTTCGGTTGTTTTTTTTACAATTCATTTGGCACTTAAGTTGTTGGCAGCGATTCGAAGGAGAGAAAGGTGGGTGCTTATCTCGAGGAACTATTTGGGACTCATTACAGGCTGGGAATGAACATAATTCCCAGCATTGAAATAAAACAAGAGTTATTTGGACTAAGCATGTGCTTAATTATGGTCTCAGGAAGCCTCGGTCAACCTCGGCCCCTTTTAGAGGGATTCCGACTCCCAGAATGCCCCACAGTCAGCATGCTTTAAGAAGGATCACTGGTGATATTCAGCCGGTTTGCACCAGTTCAATAGAATCGGTAGCTAACTTTTTGTTCAGTTCAACAAACTGGCTAAAGCATTGCCTCCCAGCCACTCCTTGCCTCTCCCAGGCCCTCCTCACCGGCAGCTCATCTGGACAGCCGGCGGCTCACCTGAGCTTACTAGAGCCCCTTTGTGCCATAACATCACCCGAGAGGAGCAGGAGCAAAGAGGCTCACTCACTCCCTTTCTCTGAGCCTGCACCGTTCAAGGCATTCCTTTTCCTTTTCAGAGTCCGAGCATCCATATGACTACTGCCACGGGCTACCAGCAGCCACAGTGGAGCTACCCCAGGAGACTGGGGCAGGGGTAGTACTCCTGGTAGGTCTCTGACCCTCCCCGACTCCCACTTTTCAGTCTCTGCTGGCCCCTCTGGAAGCGGCAGGGAATAGGGCATTTCCCAGCAGCTGGGGGGGGTTGAGGGAGATGGGGGCAGCCTTTAGCGGAGAGGGGAGAGTACGAGGTTGGTGTTTCGGGGACAAGCGGTGCCAGGAAGCGTCTGTGTCTGGTTCACCTGGCATCTCTTTAACCCGTTTTAAATTATTTGAATCCCACCACTGAGAAGAGTGGACTTCTACTCCCAGAATCCCCCAGCCAGCAGGCTTTAAGAGGGGTGGGCTTCCACTCCCAGAATCCCCCAGCCAGCAGGCTTTAAGAGGGGTGGGCTTCCACTCCCAGAATCCCCCAGCCAGCAGGCTTTAAGAGGGGTGGGCTTCCACTCCCAGAATCACCCAGCCAGCCTGCTTTAAGAGGGGAGGACTTCCACTCCCAGAATCCCCCAGCCAGCAGGCTTTAAGAGGGGTGGGCTTCCACTCCCAGAATCACCCACCCAGCCTGCTTTAAGATGGCTGGACTTCCACTCCCAGAATCCCCCAGCCAGCCTGCTTCAAGAGGGGAGGACTTCCACTCCCAGAATCCCCCAGCCAGCCTGCTTTAAGAGGGGAGGACTTCCACTCCCAGAATCCCCCAGCCAGCAGGCTTTAAGAGGGGTGGGCTTCCACTCCCAGAATCCCCCAGCCAGCCTGCTTCAAGAGGGGAGGACTTCCACTCCCAGAATCACCCACCCAGCCTGCTTTAAGAGGGGAGGGCTTCCACTCCCAGAATCCCCCAGCCAGCCTGCTTTAAGAGGGGAGGGCTTCCACTCCCAGAATCCCCCAGCCAGCCTGCTTTAAGAGGGGAGGTCTTCCACTCCCAGAATCCCCCAGCCAGCCTGCTTTAAGATGGCTGGACTTCCACTCCCAGTATCCCCCAGCCAGCCTGCTTCAAGAGGGGAGGACTTCCACGCCCAGAACTGCCCAATTGCTGGCCGGGAAATCCTTAAAGGGGCCAAGGTTGAGAAAGGCTGCCCCAGAGACCCCGCTAGAACTGCCCCCCGCCCCCCAGTCAAGAATCCTCACCGCTTGCGTGGAGAGCATCTCGTTGATGCTGTGGTCGTACTGCTCGGCCAGGATGGCCAACTTGCGGGTCTGCTCCTCCTTCAGCCGCTTCAGCACGGCCTTGTGCTCGCTCTTGGGTGTGGTCTCCAGCAGGTGTTCCGCAGGGCCTTGTACTGCCGGGTCTGGATCTTGCAGGTATCCTGGAACTGTTTCTTGATCTGAAGCTCCTTGGACTGGGAGGGCAGGCAGAGAAAAGAGACAGGGGGTCAGGAAGGCAGCGGGCACAGGGGGGCATCCCTGCCACCAAGGACAGAGGTCCCACCAGTTATGCAGGAGATCGTCCCCCTGCCTCATGCCTTCGTGGACCACCAGCTATATAGGAGCCAGCCGGGTGCAGCAGCAGCAGCAGCCAAAAAAGCCCATGCAATCCTAAATTGCATAAACAGAGGGATACAATGGAGATCAAGGGAGGTGCTACTACCACTCTATAAAGCCTTAGTCAGCCACACCTGGAGTCCTGCATTCAGTTTTGGTCACCACATTATAAAAAAGAGGTTGAGACTCTGGAAAAAGTACAGAGAAGAGCAAGCAGGATGATGAGGGGACTGGAGGCTAAAACATACAATGGACAGTTGCAGGAACTGGGCCTGGCTAGTCTAGAGAAGAGAAGGACCAGGGAAGACAGGATAGACAGCTTCCAGTATTTGAGGGAGCGGTTGCCCACAGAGAGGAGGAAGGGGTCAAGATGGCCGTGCATTCACATGCTGCAGCTCAGTGCTCTTCGGCTTGGTGTTTTTTATGGATGTTTTTGTACGGATTATCTTGTATTGTGAATACCTCCTGCGGGGTGATGGTCGGTTGTGTTTAGTTTAATTTAATTTTTTTTTCTTTTAGTGGGTTTGTCCAGTTTTACTTGTGGAAGAGCACCTCATTTCGTTGCACCCGCTTGCGAGTGTAATGACAAATAAATTCTTATATCTTATGTCTTATTCTCCAAAAAGAAAGAAAGAAAGAAAGAAGAAAGAAAGAAAGAAAGAAAGAAAGAAAGAAAGAAAAGAAAGAAAGAAAAGAAAGAAAGAAAGAAAAGAAAGAAAGAAGAAAGTTGACAGGAGGGAGGGGAGGAAGGAAAGAAACAGAAAGAGAGCGAGAGAGAAGAAAGAAAAGGAAGGAAGGAAGAGGAGGAGAGGGGAGGGAGGGAGGGAGGGAGGGAGGGAGGGAGGGAGGGAGGGAAAGAAAGAAAGAAAGAAAGAAAGAAAGAAAAGAAAGAAGAAAGAAAGAAAGAAAGAAAGAAAGAAAGAAAGAAAAGGTAAGGTAAGGTAAGGTAAGTAGGTAGGTAGGAAGGAAGGAAGATAGGTAGGTAGGTAGGAAGGACGGAAGGAAGGAAGGGAAGGGAGGGAGGGAGGAAGGAAGGAAGGAAGGAAGGGAAGGAAGGAAGAAGGGAAGGGAAGGAAGGAAGGAAGGAAGGAAGGAAGGAAGGAAGGAAGGAAGGAAGGAAGGAGGGAAGGAGGGAGGGGGGAAGGAAGGAAGGAAGGAAGGAAGGGAGGTAAGGAAGGGGAGGGAGGAAGGAAGGAAGGGAGAGAAGGGAGGGAGGGAAGGAAGGAAGGAGGAAGGGAGGGAAGGAGGAAGGGAAGGAGGGAGGGAAGGAGGGAGGGAAGGGAGGGAGGGAGGAAGGAAGGAAGGAAGGGAAGGAAGGGAAGGAGGGAGGGAGGGAGGAAGGAAGAAGGAAGGGAAGGAAGGAAGGAAGGAAGGAAGGAAGGAAGGAAGGAAGGAAAGGAAGAAGGAAGGAAAGAGTAAAGGGAGGGAGGGAGGAAGGAAGGGAAGGAAGGAAGGAAGGAAAGGAAGAAGAAGGAAAGAGTAAAGGGAGGGAGGAAGGAAGGAAGGAAAGGAAGAAGGAAGGAAAGAGTAAAGGAAGGAAGGAAGGAAAGGAAGGAAGGAAGGAAGGAAGGAAGGAAGGAAAGAAAAGACATCTGAGCAAACTATGGA